>WNGS01119433.1:0-20211 GCA_020271785.1 Procambarus virginalis
GAGTGGTTGAAGAGGGAAGGAAGCAGGGTTACAGAAAGCAAGAAGGGAAGGAGGGAATGGCGATAGGAAACTACTAAAGACTGCTATGATTGATGAAGAGGAGGAGGAAGAGCAGAGAAGGAAGAGGAGGGAGGAGAAAGACACCCTCCTCTTCCCTCCACACAACACCGATCCCCCTCCAAGGAAGAGAAGGTGGCATAGTAGTTATCAACACGACAAGACACCGCAATACTCAATCATCACTTCAATGGCCTGCAAGGACGCGTTAGGGGCAGCTGGCCACCAACATCCCTGACGGGAATGTGGGCCTGAGAGTTGCCCACACCCTCCTTACACAACCCGTTCTCGCACTTGCTTATCGTCATACCTTGCTTATGAATAAGTATATATGTGACGTTCTAATTTATTGTGAATATTTGAGTTTACCTTAAATGCTGATAGAAAACCACACCTTACCTAACCTCTTAGTAGTTAAGATATTAGAATTAGTACTGAACCTATACCTATATTGATATTACATTTTATAAAATAATAAAACAAAACTAAAATATTTAATAATTGTAAAGTAAATCAGGATATTGTCAAATTTTGTATAAATCTCTATTGTTTTAATAAACTGAGAGGAAAAGTTAGTGCCTTGAAGAAAATATGGCTTGGAATATGTCACTATTACTTACTTATAAACAAAATAGTGACTATAAAAAGCATATATGTGCTGTCTTGTGCGAGAGCAGGTTGCGTTACAACCCTACAACAGCTGACTATTGTAGGGTTGTGGGCGTGGAGTAATCCACACCCATGCTACAAGCCCACAAATTCCGTTTTCTATTTTAATCCTCACTTTCCCCGCCCTATTTTGTTACCACACCAAAGGTATTTCAATCAATATTTCTCTTCTGGACAACATCAGAGGGAAAATGGGAAATAGGAGATGTGTGTGTGTGTGTGTGTGTGTGTGTGTGGTGTGTGTGTGTGTGTGTGTGTGTGTTTGCGTGCACGTACTCACGTGCGTTGTGTGAAGGAGGGGAAAAAGTAGGAAGGACAAAAAGTGTGAGAGTGGGATGCGCTGACAGGCTGATCTTCGCTCGAGCGACACCCGTCACCCACGCTTCGTGGATTTCATATTAATGTTGGGGGTGGAGGGAAGGGAGACGAGGAGGGGAAAGTGAGACGAAGGGAAGGGAGAGAAGTAGCAGCCAGGAAGGCACTTGGCCTGCAGACACTTGCCACGTTGTCCAACGTTGGGCGTTGGACTAAATTTGTTGCTTCAGAAGCCGTGGCCAACCAGCGCTCTTTCAACTGTCTTTGTCTATTGGGCCGAGGCGAGTGCAATGGCCGAGTGGGTTGTTAAGCTGGGTTTTTAACCAGGTGGCCGACGTAGTGGCTGGAATTGATGAGAAACACATAGGTAACTACAGCAAAGATCGCTATCATGATTCAACAGAAACAGTGGAACTAGGAACAGGAACTAGTAATCAGGGCCAGATATGAGGAACCAGATAACAGGGTCGAGATTACAGAAGTCCAGTAACCAGCAAAGGCAGTAGATACATAATGGAATAATTATTCATATCAGGAGATCAGTTAATGACTCGGAAGGGCCCCTAATTAATGAAGCAATTGGGTGATTAATGCCCATTAACGGGTCCAGTCAACGAACATGAGAAATGAGCTCAAACCATTACCATTTAACAACTAACCAACTAGTGATGGGGTAATGAGCCACACCGTCATACACGCAAGATTGAAGAGTCCGAAGTCAAGGGGACCAGAAATGGATTTTTCAGTTGGCTACATTTCTTTGTGTCTCGTTAAGGCGAGAGGCTCTCACTGACCGCCCCACTCTAGCGGTGTTCTCCCCCCACCTCTCACACCCACACCCATCTCACACCCTCACCCACACCCACTCCCACACCACGCCCCGACCCCACACTCCACGCCCACACCCACAGCCCCACCCAAACCCACGCCCAAAACCCAGCCCAACACCTAATCACAAGTACATTAAAAGGTTGACAGGTGAACTACAGCAACAGGACCTAACCCTTCCGTAAAGATAGCTATGTGAGCATAGTATTTCTTTTTTATAACCGTGGGAGGGCTCGTTAACATCCGTGCGACTCTGGTTAACCATACGACGCGAGTGCTCGTTAAACTGAGTGACCGCGGTTTCCTGTGTCGTTTCTCGCCGCCAATGACTCGTTAATCGTTATCAAATGGATATAAAAAACTTATTGTAGAAGGTGAGCGGTAGTATTGGTTAATTTTTCAGTGACTGTAAGGCAAAAATGTCGTATTCTTAGTAACTTAGACCATTATGGTCAGTTGTCCTTTTTAAGGTGTGTGTGTGTGTGTGTGTGTGTGTGTGTGTGAGGAGAGGAGAGAGAGAGAGAGAGGAGAGGAGAGAGAGAGAGAGAGAGAGAGAGAGAGAGAGGAGAAGAGAGGAGAGAGACAAAGGAGGGGAGATGAGAGATGGATTGTTGTGATCGAGTCATTACCAGGAACGCCAGAATAAACGTCCCATCTTCCCCCCCCCCCCCCCCCCGCACATTATAAGGTACTGATTCACTATCACAGAAATGGACGTATCCGAATATCTAGACAAAACCACACGTTTTCGGGAGATGGAATGAGATGCTGGAAAGGGATGCTGCCTCACCCGTAACAACGTCCCTCACCCCCAAAGGCTAAAGAGGAATCTGAGCTCCTCAAGGCGGGGGTATCGAAGCCCTGGACACGGGTAACCGTATCTCTGACGAGAGAAGAGAAAATACTACACCCATATTTCACGTCACCTTTTGTTAGCGCGTAATGTTGGACAGCCGTAGAGGCGCTAAAAATAGCACCAAGCGAATTTTCATCCTCACACAACGGAAGAAAACCGAGAAAATATGGAAAACATGAGAAAAAGTTTTAGCACGAAATGCAAGGAGGTTAAGAACAAGATTCTCAACAAGAAGTATATGACGCAAATGTTGTAACGCATTCAAAATGTGGTCCAATAAAGCAAAGGCATTAATAAAAAAAATAAACAACACATTTGGTTAAGACCTAATTACCTGAACTGACAAACTGTTTCTCATCCCAAATATATATAGCTATATAGTATATATATATATATATATATATACTATATAGTATAATATATCTATATATTATATATATATACTTTCGCAGTAGCAAACATATTATTCTATTTTTGTGGTTACCCTTACCTTGGAAATTAAAGAAAAATCCATGATCTTGATATCATTTAATCATTCCTCCATTCTGATTTTGATGCTCTAGGGAAAAATCAATAAACCACCCAGCCACGGCCTCCCTCCTGAAAACCAAGCTTCCCACCTTAACTACACACTGACACGTTGAGGAATAATATACACGTGTCTTGATCAATTAAGACATCTGTGGATTCAATTTCGACGAACTGTTGATTAAGACGAGCTCATTGATAACTTAACATCCGAGCTTTGATCAAATGAAACGAACTGTTGTATTAGTTGAAGTAAGAGCTGTTGATAAATTAGCGAGTTGCGATCCATTAAAGGACGAGCTATTGATCATTAAGGCGAGTTGTTGAATCAACTGGCAACCTGGTGGTTCATTTTGAAGAGAGAGAGGCACCCAATCTCCTGAGGCCCCGCTCCTGCTACGCACCCCAGTTTTCTGTTGCTTCTGTTGTTTAGCGTCGTTGATATTCCTGTTGCCTCTGTTGTTTATAGTGCCGTTGATGTTCTTGTTGCCTCTGGTATGTTATAGTTTCGTTGATGTTCCTGTTGGTTATATTGCTGTGATGTTCTGTTGCCTCTGTTGGTTATCTTGCTGTTGATTTTTCGGTAACACTTCTCTGTTCTTCTCTCACTCTCTCTCCCCTCACTCCTGTATATTTTCCCTATTTTGTAATCCCTTCTCCTCCTTCCTTCCCACCGACTCTCATTCCTCCGGTGTCCCCCCCCCCCCCCCCTCTTCTCTCCTGGTCCATCCCCAACCCTCGTCCAGTGTCCCAATGCCACCTTCAGAGAGGAGGAAGAGTCTCTCTCTCTCTCTCATCTCTCTCTCGTCTCTCTCTCTCCATCTCTCCCTCCTCTCTCTCTCTCTCTCTCCTCGTGTGGTGAGGAAGGAGGGAGGGCGGTGGCGGTAACAGCTGTGGGTATGGGGATAGGGGATAAGAGGGACAGAGGACTTTGCTTATATCAGTGGCCTAGCGTGTACCCATTTACAATTCGCACTAGTCTGATCACTTA
Source organism: Procambarus virginalis (assembly GCA_020271785.1). Lineage (NCBI taxonomy): Eukaryota > Metazoa > Arthropoda > Malacostraca > Decapoda > Cambaridae > Procambarus > Procambarus virginalis. Next base: position 4,245 of record WNGS01119433.1, read on the forward strand.
TGACCTTTCTACCTTGACGACCTGTACTGTCCCTCCTCTGATTGCTCAATTTACCCTGAATAAGTGATTCTATCCCTGTCTGTCTCTCTCGTCTGTAAACTAGAGCGTGGTTTGGGGCTGATGCATACTATTTTTTCTTCTACCAAGTTGTAAAGTTGACCTTTTTCCCCCAATTCATCATTTCGAAGTCCTGTTGAGATTCATCACATACATGTAGGGTTGTTTAGCTGTGTCTTACAGTAGGAAGGATTAACGATTACACCACACAATAATATTCTCTTAACTTACAGGCAAAACTAACAAGTCATATTCACAGCCTGAAAGGAGTCACCTCTTCAGCTTCAACATATATGCTCAAATATGTTGAACATATATGTTCATATCCAACAATATTTCGGAATATGTTGTTGTGTGTGGTCTCGTCTGTTGTGTTATGCACAAACGCTCTTCCGGCGACGGCTTTATCACTCCTCTAATTCTGTGCCCAAAAGCTCTGGCAGGACTGTTGCGGCTTTCTCTCTCGTCCTCTGACCAGACGACCAAGAGCTTGGAACGACTTTCTCTCATCCTTGTTTGCCCATAATACTTAACACTCTTTGGTTTTCCAACGCTTTCTTTTTCTTCTGTTTTCAGTTTTTTTCCTTCTCTCTTGAGACTTTGGCTCTCTTTACTTTTTTTCATCCTTTTTTTTTTTTTAGATAAGTTTACCCATACTTCAGTGTTTATTTCTTCTGCTTTCCTGTTCATGTGCATACTCATTTCTCCTCATCCTACAATTACTTTTCTAACTCTGCCTTTCCTTTTTCTCCCCCCGTTCTATACCATGTTTATTCACATATTTGTCTCTCCCTCTGCTAATCTCTGGGCCTTCTTGATCTCTTCCTACTAACCTTCTTTCTTTGCTCACCCATCTGCTGCCACTAATCTTCTCTCTTTCTGCTCCTTCCGTATCTCCCTCCTCCTTTCCCTTCCTCTCCATTTCTCCTCTATTCCAGTCCAGAACGCCAGATATGCTACATTACTCACACTGGGAGCACTACTCGTAAATTCTGACAAGTGGGTCCAATTCTCCTCCTCCTCTCTACCCCCTCATCTCTCATCTCTCTCCTCCCTCTCTCTCTCTCTCTCTCCTCACACACACACACACTCTTTCTTCTATCTCTCTCTCTCTCTCCTCTCTCCTCTTCTCATCTCTCTCTCCCTCCATCTCTCATCTCTCCTCTCTCCTCTCTCTCTCCTCTCTCACACACCACACCCACAATCACAACACACACTCTTTCCTTCTCTCCCCCTCTCTCCTCTCCTCCTCCTCTGTCCTGCCCTCTTCCTTCGCTCTCTCTTCTCTTCTCTCCTCTCTCTCTCTCTCATCTTCTACCTCCTCTATCCTTCTCTCCTCATCTCTTTTCTCTCTCTCTCTCAGGAAAACTAGATTAACGACGTCATCGGAAATTCCACCAAAGGATGAGATCAGTCCAATACATTTGAGATTTCCTGTGAGCCCTTTAATCGACCTTACAGGAGTTTACCAACACGATATTTCGATCGGAGAGAGGAGAGAGAGAGAGAGAGAGAGAGAGGATAGAGACGAGAGAGCGAGAGAGAAGAGAGAGAGAGGACGGCAGGGAGAGTATGAGTGAGAGGATGAGAGGAGGGGATGATCAACGGAAGAAGCCGGGAGCGAGGAGGAAGGTCAAAAGCGCTAAACCAGAATAACTATTTACAAAAAGCTAAAAATATATTATACAATGTCTCCCTTTTCATTAAAAAAATATGCTTACTCTTATGAAAACACGCAATGATTTTTAGCATTTGTCTTGGCACCATTGTCCCAAGAGAGAGAGGTCGAGGACCACATCTAACATCTAACATCTAACCACATCTAACATCACCACATCTAACATCCAAACCTCAACTGTGATGTGACGCAAGTATCTACAGTGATACACCTTCGTCTGTTTAGGTGCTTACGTACACAGGTTAGGTTATTATGTAGATATGTACGTGCAGGTATGCTTATTACCGGGCCCGTGTCCCCGTCAGTATGTGTCTCCTCTTTGCCCTGGTCTCAGCATAGCAAGTGTCTCATCTTTGTTCGTGGTCTCATCATAGCACGTGTCTCATCTTTGTCCGTGTCCTCATCATAGCATGTGTCTCATCATAGGCATGTTCTCATCATAGCTGTTTCTCATCACAGCACGTGTCTCATCACAGCACGTGTCTCATCACTGCACTTGTCTCATCACAGCACGTGTCTCATCACAGCACGTGTCTCACCACAAAGTCCTCTCATTCCGTGGTCCCCTCAAGCACAACAGAAACCTCCCCCCCCCCCCCCCGCCTTTAATCTCACACTTTCACCCTTCAATAAACTGCTAGAAAATAGCCAAGTAGTATAAGGCCCACTTTTTCTATTTCTTTAATACGAATTTGAATTGCAAAGTGGCTTTAATACCGGGCCTCAGATGAGAGTTTTATTGAATTACGAACCTCATGTATATAAGTTCTTATAATGTTCCTTGGCTTACGCTTGGGGTTAAAGACGTAGGAACACACTCTGTCTGTATTCTACAAGTCTGGGTTAGGTCTAGTATACTTGTACTGTTCTTTCAATTACACAATCAGGGAGCCAGGGTTGCCGGTTCCCGGGCGGGACAGAAGTGGTTAGGCAAGTTTCCTTTCACCCAATAATCCTATTCAATTTACAGTAAATTGGGGACCCGGGAGTTAGGCCGACTGATGTACAGTCGTCCTATGCAATTTATCTATGTATATATGCAATATATTTACATGCAAATAATATATTGCATCGGCAGTATATGAATTAAGGGTATATTTGGTTATGTTCATTGTCTAGTTTAATTAGTACCAAATATAATACTGACAAATTTAGACTTTATATAACATATGTGAAGATATAAAAGCTTAATTTCCGCCTCAACGTTAATCTTGTGCACATGTAGCTGCCGTTGCTTTTGTAACTCCCTGGACTCGTGATACCCGGAGCTGGAATAAAAACTCATAGGCAGCGAGATTCCAGCAAAATATGGCAGAAAGCATCGGGTCATATTTAATCCTCAAAGAGCTCACATGTAAATTTTTCTGGTGCTGCCACAGACTTCAAAGCCAGAATATACCAGATGGAGCAAATTTTACCATAAGACCTGGTCAAAAGTAGAGTGATTACGCTGTGAAAGAAGCCACAATAACGCGACTGAAAACAGAAACCGAACCCTGTGACGACGTTTAGATCCATGGTGGAGTCTTAATCACGTCCAGAAATTAAACCAAAAAATTTTCCAGGATGGAACGAAACGTCGACACTTTCACTTCATTTCCTTATATGTAGGTTGAGGTATACAAATGTCAGTGTGTACAGTTTGCCCTGGTTGTGAACTCGTGCGCAAGGTGGCACTTCCTGCCTAGCGTCCCTCACAGCGTGAAGAAAATAATTCACAATGATATCTTTTGTCTCAAGGAAATCAACCACCCCAGAGAAACTCTATCAGTTTTTGGGGGTGGCTACAGTCCACTTATCACTGGGCACACAAACCTTTGCAGACAATTTACCTATCCCTGATTACAAGAAATATAAATTATGGAATCCGTGAGGTGTATAGTTGTCATATCAAACATGCCAACATTCATTTCCGCTTCAAGAGGAAGAGGAGTAGGACAAGTAGGGAAGTGGAAGAGGAGGAGGACAAGAAGGGAAAGAGGTACAGAGAAATGAGGGAACAGGAAGGTGCCAAAAAATAAAAAAAAAACAAAGGCAAAAAAATAAAAACAGAAAGGCCAGTGCAAAAAAACAAATAATGAAATTTAAAAGTTTAAAAAACTATGACTCAAACCCCTCCCCTCCACCCTATCCAAAACCATTAAAAAATATTAAATAAAATTTCCCAGAGAACACAGCACTGGAGAGCGGGGAAAAAGTGTTTTGTAATATAAATATTTATAACATGGGAAGTTAGGAGAGCATCACGCCCCGCGGCTCACCTCACCCATACAGTGCATTCACACACTGCAAGTACCACGCTGTGTAGCCATGGTCCGGGAGGCACTGGAGTGGGCACTACAAGTGGGAGCCAAGTTAACAACGTTCAAGTTTCAGCGAGTCGCCCACACTACGCAAACCTGATTTATTTAATGTCAGCTAACACGTCAACTTTGTAACTGTTAACTTACACACCGTGACTAGCCGGGGTAAGGCAACTTGAAACAACGTCCACCAACAATCGCCTGTGTACAAGTCGAACTTGAACCACGTTCTCCATTTCAATCTCCACTTAAGGTGAAATCACCGGGCGGAACTAAGAGATGCCGTAGCAAGAGAGTATAAAGTCAGTATACTGCTCAGTATAAAGAAGTACTTAGCATAGATATATTAATGCAAGTTTAACTAACACGCCTGTACACTTTGCTCATTCCAGTCACAGCTGTACAAGTTGTTACAATTATACCCGCTAAATTCTAATTCAGAGCTAAATTGATCAGGAGAAACATGCTAATAGTTAGCATGTCCGGCGGACATTCGTGTAGCCATGAGCATCCTTGATAAGGAAGCCAAGAGACGTTCAACACCTCGAACCAATATTATAGTGCACAATCTCTTGTAGAATTTCCCACCTAAATACATCCTTGAAAGATCAAAATTACAGAAAGTTCAGAGGACTAGTTCAGAGTTCAGTTCAAAGTTCACAGCATCCTAAAGGACTCGTCCTTTGACTTTACAAGTGTGAATTGTGAGGACAGTTTGAGGTGCGTTCGACCATCATAATGCTTGGAACGGGTGAGTGAGTTAGACCTCATAATGCTGGGAACGGGTGAGTGAGTTAGACCTCATAATGCTGGGACGGGTGAGTGCGTTAGACCTCATAATGCTTGGAACGGGTGAGTGCGTTAGACCTCATAATGCTGGGAACGGGTGAGTGAGTTAGACCTCATAATGCTGGGAACGGGTGAGTGAGTTAGACCTCATAATGCTTGGAACGGGTGAGTGAGTTAGACCTCATAATGCTGGGAACGGGTGAGTGAGTTAGACCTCATAATGCTGGGAACGGGTGAGTGAGTTAGACCTCATAATGCTGGGACGGGTGAGTGCGTTAGACCTCATAATGCTGGGAACGGGTGAGTGAGTTAGACCTCACAAGCTGTGATCCTCAGATGCCAATTTGTTGTCCTTTGGGAGAAGGCAGGAAGCCTCCTAATGACCCATTTTCCCTATCTGAAATCATTTTTGATAATTGTGTTCCCAATTTTCTTGTTTTGATTGTCGATATAGCTAATTAGTTTATCTATTATAGCTAAATAGTTTAGCTTTATGCTTTGTATTTTTTGTGTTTGTGGTGTATTCCACCTAGTTGTGTTTGCGGGGGTTGAGCCTTTGCTCTTTCGGCCCGCCTCTCAACTGTCAATCATCACTGGTACCTATTTTGTTTACACCACACACACCACAACCCACTCACAACCACACACACCAGGCACAAACACACACACAACAGACACCTCACACACAGGAAGCCCAGCCCGCAGCAGCTGTCTAACTCCCAGGTACCTATCTTACTGCTAGATAACAGGTGCATCAGGGTGAAGGACAACGGCCCCATTTGTTTTTCGGGCGGTGCCGGGGGGTCGAGCCCCGGTCCCTAGGTCCACGAGTCTAGAGCGTTTTCCACTCAGCATCACCACCCCTCTGTGTGTGTGTGTGTAAAAACGTCGGGCTGCTGGTGTGTGTGTGGTGTGTGTGTGTTGCTGTGTGTGTGACTGTGTGTGTGTGTGTGTGTACAGACTCATGACCTATTTCCCTATGATTTAACTGTCAAGCTATCTCTCTGCTCTCTTCTCCACGCACACACCAACACCACCACATAACACACACCAACACACAGGCACACACACACACGACCAGCAACCACACACACACACACACACAACACACACACACAACACACACACACACCACACGACACACACACACACACACCCCCAACCACACACACACACACACACACATATCACCGGCAATGACCAGCCCCCCAGGAGCAAATGTCTAGCCCCCAAGTACCTATTTACTGCTAGGTGTAACTGAGACAATCAGGCTCAGCAAAACTTTCTGCCCCTTGCTCTTTGCCTCAGTCGGCGACCGAACCTGGCTCTCACCACTGCACTTCGCGGATAGCTGACCATTGAGCATTCGCGCGTGTTTGTGTTTAGCGAGTGCATATGCATGCGTATTTATCCTATTACCTAATTACCCCTACGCCACACATTCGCGTCTATTAGGAAGGAAAAGATACAAAGGAAGAGAACCAACAAACAGAAAACGGACCACTTCCCAGACCCCCAACCAAATCCTACGATCTGACAACCTCTCCGAATGAAGTCAATCATCAGGAATGGGAAAACTATCAGGTACCCGAACAGAAATATTCAAGAGCATTATCACACGCAGGGCAGCCCTCAACAGACCTAAAGCTCGCCATAATTCTCATATGATCCCCCCCCCTCAGGTAGCCCCACTCACCTGAGCGTGGTGCTATCGGTAATCACGCTCAGTGAGTGGTGTGTGTCAGTCCTTCTAGACGGAAGGGGGATAGGAGGCGGTTATGTGCCTCTTCTTGCTCCGTCCCCACACCCTCACTATCCTCCCCAGGCCCTCACATCCTCCCCACACCCTCACCACCCTCCCCACACCCTCACCACCCTTCCCACACCCGTAACAACGGCACCTACACCTGGACCAATTCACCACACGTCACTGCAGTTTATACTCTGCTGCCACCTTCTCCAGCCTTCCACCCCCCCCCCTCCCTCTCAGCCCTCCCTGATCTTCACCTGCACTTCAAAAACCCTCTCTCCTCCTCCTCCTCCTCCTCCACCAATACGCTGATCCTCAGAGGTGCTCCTCGGTGCTCACCCTCCAGTGTGTTTAGTGAAGCCTCGGGATATAGACTGCTTGTGTGACGGGTCGCCCATCCTCACTAGGGCTGGTAGTCAGTATTCGGAGGTCTGGTGGGCTAATGTCCCTCAGCCTCGAGTTACAGTTTTCCCCTCAGCCTCGAGATACAGTTTTCCCCTCAGCCTCGAGATACAGTTTTCCCCTTAGCTCGAGATACAGTTTCGTAGCAGGGCTTCTCTCCTCTCTGACTCCAGCCGTCGTCGCGCCCGCCGGTCTTGTGTTCAGACCTTCCCTCAGGCTTCTCTTATTGGAGAAACTTATCTCTACGCATCTTCAGAAATTCCCCTGGAAATCGTGTTTTCATTTTAATGTTGATGTTTGGTGAAAAGTCTGAAAGATTGTGAGATTCATGAGGTTGTAGACATGTGGTTTGTCAGAAGTAAAAGTCTTTTGATCATCCTGCTTACTGGAGAAGTTTGTGTTCATCATGCTTAGTGGAGAGGTTTCTCTTCGTCGTGTCCAGCTTCGTGCGCTAATAGGAAGCTCAAGCCACTTCAATTCTGACGATTTTTAAATCGTTTTGAACGGCCTGGTGAGAGGATTTGGGATGTGACACGTGCGTCGTAATGTGTCACTCTGATTGGTGACATTATTTCGCCTGTAATGGTTGTGATACGAAAATAGGGCGATTAATATTAATAGTAACAGTTGTAACAACAGATATTGCGATTAGAGTGAACAGAATTGTTCTGGAGAACCCCCTAACGAAGTACTAGTAGTATCCTGTTGAATATCTACAATGTTCTACTTGCTGTTTTCCTATATCATGTTCTACTGTTGTTTCCATTTTAACCTCCCCTCTTTCTTCTACTATTTTCGGTCTCTGCAGTTGCCCTATTTGTCAATTTCACTGATTATCAACCTCATTTTTTTTCTTGTTTTGGTTGTCATCAACTTGTGCCTTGAGACATAAAAAATAAAACCTTTTCACGCCTGGTTTCCGTACATGTTGCTGACGAGGCCAGAAGGTCGTTGTCTCATTAGGGCGCCAGCAGAGGGTGGGTCCCGGGCCCCGAGATGGAGGGGCCCTCGGTAGGGAGGTAGGGAGAGATGGAGGTAGGGAGGCAGGGAGAGATGGAGGTAGGGAGGCAGGGAGAGATGGAGGTAGGGAGGCAGGGAGAGATGGAGGTAGGGAGGCAGGGAGAGATGGAGGTAGGAAAGGGAGGTAAACCTTCCAGGAAATTATAGCAATAGAACCGTAAGATTACTCACCTCAGTCTTTAATTTGAAGATATCACACACAGTGCCTAGAAAAGATATCTTTATCTAGGAGTCGAGAGCCCAGCCTCGTTCTATATCTACTAAATCCGCTCCAATTCCTTGAATTGATAAGATACTTCTCTCCGCCGACGCCGCCATCACATATAACAGCGATTGTGGCTTTGTTTGTGAGGCGAGGCGCTGTGCAGGCAGCACCACTCCAGCACCAGGGCCCAGGCGCACGTGGTGTACTGGACTAGTGCCGACACCTGGTGAAAAATGAGGGATTTCACTTCACCAGATTGTAAGTAATATTAAGGAGAGAGTGAGGGAGGGTATTCACTAACATCTTCCCCACTACCTCTTCACTGGCACCATTATCGAATAGAACCAGTAGCGAAAATAAACTTTATCTCTTCAGCCACGAAATTACGTCTTAGATCTGTACACGGCAGTGTTGACCTCGTGCAACTATGAATTAGATCTGCACTTTTAAAATATTGACCAGTAACATAACCTAGATATGCGCAAAGGAATTAATATCCTCGTACGGTCACTAATTTTGCAACCACAAATTAATGACCTTAAGAACGTTATCTAGATAAGCGCATGGGAATGAACTACATTTTTTTATACCTAGTAAGTAGACTTGCACATGTGATATATGTTTACTTATAGAAAGTAGAATTGGATATATTATTTGTTTATATTTCAGTCACTTGGAGTTTCGGGAATTCGAACTGGGGCCTGAAAATGCGAAACGCCTCACTCTAGCCACCAGGCCATGCTCCTCACAGTAAAGATCGCTCTCCGAAGTACCTAAGTGGTACTCAACTGAGATTTGAGACCATTCCTGGAACACCATTGTGGTATCTACCAGTAATCCACCTATTCATTCATATCATACAATATGCAGTCCACGATATGGTAAAACAATTAAATTGTATTCGCGTGGATAGTCGTGGATTCGAACTCGGAAATTAGGTTTTCAATTGTGGATTCCCCCTGGGAAGGTTTTAAATCTTAGATGAGTACTAGTTAGATTCTTTTGAGAGCCTTATTGGTCAGCATTCTGGCCTGGTTGTTAGAAGGAGGGTCTCGTATATTTCATGAAGTGTGAGGAAACGCCACGAGTGGGCCGTTTTTTTCCCGGACTTAATGTGGGAATCTTTATTATTTGTTTTTATTGATGTGGTTATCTTGAGGTTATCTTGAGATGATTTCGGGGCTTTTTAGTGTCCCCGCGCCCGGTCCTCGACCAGGCCTCCACCCCCAGGAAGCAGCCCGTGACAGCTAACTAACACCCAGGTACCTATTTTACTGCTATGTAACAGGGGCATAGGGCGAAAGAAACTCTGCCCATTGTTTCTCGCCGGCGCCTGGGATCGAACCCAGGACCACAGATCACAAGTCCAGCTTGCTGTCCGCTCGGCCGACCGGCTCCAAAGATCTACAAGCTCCTGTGGTCTACAAGAACAACATGATCTTCACCTAGCTACTTGGACTCGTCGGTGCTGCGGTGGGATTCGATGCTTCGATCGTCCTTGACTCCTTGCCTGAGCTCCTCTCCGGTCCTCGAACCCCCTGACACAATCACTAGCACAAGTCTCCGCCGTGATCACCATCATGATGATTGCCTGTCACCATCACGCTGGTGATCACCGTGACACTACACTCGCACGTAAACTGGCACCCGCGCTTTGCATAATAATCCTGCAATATTGCAGAAACCGGTGGCTTCAGAGTGCTTGGGAGGCGGACATCGCAGCTCGCTCCGCAATATTGCTAGGTGGCCAATCTGCCTCCCAACACCAGCGTCATCATACCTACACTTCCACCGCCCAGCACCGCCCACCACCACCACCGCCTACCGCCACCATCACCGCCACCACCATCACCGCCACCAACATCACCACCACCACCACCATCACCACCACCCACCACCACCATCACCATCACCCACCACCACCACCATCACCCACCACCACCGCCCACCGCCACCATCACTGCCCACCGCCACCATCACCGCCACCACCATCACCGCCACCAACATCACCACCACCACCACCATTACCATCACCACCACCCACCACCACTATCACCATCACCCACCACCACCACCATCACCCACCACCACCGCCCACCACCACACTACCCACCACCACCACCACCACCATGCCAGCACGTCTCTACAGCCACGTGAATATTAAACAAGGAGAAGCGAGGCAGTAAGGAGAAGCATTGCTTCACGGAATTCACAAGTATGGCTGAGGACGGAGGGGGAATGGTTTAAATTAGATTTTGATATGTATGGGCGGGTAGTTATGTGGGGCGGGTAGTTATGGGGGGCGGGTAGTTATGTGGGGCGGGTAGTTATTGGGGGCGGGTAGTTATGGGGGGCGGGTAGTTATGTGGGGCGGGTAGTTATGGGGGGCGGGTAGTTATGTGGAGCGGGTAGTTATGGGGGGCGGGTAGTTATGGGGGGCGGGTAGTTATGTTAGGACGGTAGTTATGTGGAGAAAGTTATGGAAACTTTCAATAACTTTAATCTCTCTTTAATAACCTCATGTAAACAAACAATAATCTGTCATAGATGACATAAAATTGTAGTTTTACAGTGTCACGACAAATGACACATGCGTCATATGACCCCCCCCCCCATCCATTCCCTCCCCCTCTCCAAAAAAACACAAATTTTCACTTTAATAAACAAAAAAAATTATTTTCATTCACCATTTTCCTCGTGGCTGTAAAACAAATTTTTAATGGGATTTTTTTTACCGACAGATTCGTCACATAAGACTTTTAAATTAGATATTTTGTTAATATCGTAGATATCTCTACTGAAGGTTGGAAGGCGAGACCCAGGAACTTAAGCTCGACCTCCGCCAGCACTTGTATACATAAGAGGAATTGGTCATTTTTTGTTTCCATTCGATTAATTTTCGAAAATGTTATCATTGTTTTACTTACACGAGGAATATTTAATTGAAATATTAATTAGTTGATATATTAAATGTTTGTTTCTTATTTTCCATTCTCATTTAGTCTTGTTTCGTTCCCTTTCTGAACTGTATTACTTCTTTGTTTGCTGTCTTCACTTGTTTATTTGTTCAGTTGTTATATTGAGTTTGTTTGTTTGTGTATTGTCTACTGTTCTGTTTTCTGTCTCCCTCCTGCTACTAAGCTCTTTCCTTCCCTCCCTCCCTCCCTCCCTTCCTCCATCCCTGCTCCATCCCTGCTCCATCCCTGCTCCATCCCTGCTCCATCCCACAACATAGATACACAAGAAAGTAAACATATACTACCTCATAGTCAGCTTCCGCTGTGTTTCCCCAGGACGGTGTAGGAAGATCACCGCTGTGTTTCCCCAGGACGGTGTAGGAAGATCACCGCTGTGTTTCCCCAGGACGGTGTAGGAAGATCACCGCTGTGTTTCCCCAGGACGGTGTAGGAAGATCACCGCTGTGTTTCCCCAGGACGGTGTAGGAAGATCACCGCTGTGTTTCCCCAGGACGGTGTAGGAAGATCACCGCTGTGTTTCCCCAGGACGGTGTAGGAAGATCACCGCTGTGTTTCCCCAGGACGGTGTAGGAAGATCACCGCTGTGTTTCCCCAGGACGGTGTAGGAAGATCACCGCTGTGTTTCCCCAGGACGGTGTAGGAAGATCACCGCTGTGTTTCCCCAGGACGGTGTAGGAAGATCACCGCTGTGTTTCCCCAGGACGGTGTAGGAAGATCACCGCTGTGTTTCCCCAGGATGGTGTAGGAAGATCACCGCTGTGTTTCCCCAGGATGGTGTAGGAAGATCACCGCTGTGTTTCCCCAGGACGGTGTAGGAAGATCACCGCTGTGTTTCCCCAGGACGGTGTAGGAAGATCACCGCTGTGTTTCCCCAGGACGGTGTAGGAAGATCACCGCTGTGTTTCCCCAGGACGGTGTAGAAAGATCACCGCTGTGTTTCCCCAGGATGGTGTAGGAAGATCACCGCTGTGTTTCCCCAGGATGGTGTAGGAAGATCACCGCTGTGTTTCCCCAGGATGGTGTAGGAAGATCACCGCTATGTTTCCCCAGGACGGTGTAGGAAGATCACCGCTATGTTTCCCCAGGATGGTGTAGGAAGATCACCGCTATGTTTCCCCAGGATGGTGTAGGAAGATCACCGCTGTGTTTCCCCAGGACGGTGTAGGAAGATCACCGCTGTGTTTCCCCAGGACGGTGTAGGAAGATCACCGCTATGTTTCCCCAGGATGGTGTAGGAAGATCACCGCTGTGTTTCCCCCCAGGATGGTGTAGGAAGGGCGCCAAAAGTTTGCATCGTTCGCGGTTTTGTGTTCCATGATTGACCACACAAACCAGACGTCGTTCCAGTGATCCGGGAAACTCAATTTTGTTCCAGATGTTACAGCGTTTTTCCCCGCCTCTGGAAGAGCGACGATTTTGTATGACACGTGAAATTTTCGCTTCCTGGAAAAGGGTGAAATTCACTCGTTTTTGGCGGTAAGGGTGTTTTTCCCTCCCAGGACAGAGGAGGAGAGAGCTAGGATCTGCTTTTTGTTGTTTTCCCTCTAGCGGAGTTTGTCTCCTAGGATGGTCTGATGATTGTATGATACGTTGGTGGAGGCTGCAACAGGGACGACGTCCTGTTGCTGGGAGAGCCGTGCTGTTGCTGGGAGAGACGTCCTGTTGCTGGGAGAGCCGTGCTGTTGCTGGGAGAGACGTCCTGTTGCTGGGAGAGCCGTGCTGTTGCTGGGAGAGACGTCCTGTTGCTGGGAGAGCCGTGCTGTTGCTGGGAGAGACGTCCTGTTGCTGGGAGAGCCGTGCTGTTGCTGGGAGAGACGTCCTGTTGCTGGGAGAGCCGTGCTGTTGCTGGGAGAGCCGTGCTGTTGCTGGGAGAGCCGTGCTGTTGCTGGGAGAGACGTCCTGTTGCTGGGAGAGCCGTGCTGTTGCTGGGAGAGCCGTCCTGTTGCTGGGAGAGACGTCCTGTTGCTGGGAGAGACGTCCTGTTGCTGGGAGAGCCGTGCTGTTGCTGGGAGAGCCGTGCTGTTGCTGGGAGAGACGTCCTGTTGCTGGGAGAGACGTGCTGTTGCTGGGAGAGCCGTGCTGTTGCTGGGAGAGACGTCCTGTTGCTGGGAGAGACGTGCTGTTGCTGGGAGAGACGTGCTGTTGCTGGGAGAGACGTGCTGTTGCTGGGAGAGACGTGCTGTTGCTGGGAGAGCCGTCCTGTTGCTGGGAGAGACGTGCTGTTGCTGGGAGAGACGTCCTGTTGCTGGGAGAGACGTCCTGTTGCTGGGAGAGCCGTGCTGTTGCTGGGAGAGACGTCCTGTTGCTGGGAGAGACGTCCTGTTGCTGGGAGAGACGTCCTGTTGCTGGGAGAGACGTCCTGTTGCTGGGAGAGACGTCCTGTTGCTGGGAGAGCCGTGCTGTTGCTGGGAGAGCCGTGCTGTTGCTGGGAGAGACGTCCTGTTGCTGGGAGAGCCGTGCTGTTGCTGGGAGAGCCGTGCTGTTGCTGGGAGAGACGTCCTGTTGCTGGGAGAGCCGTCCTGTTGCTGGGAGAGACGTCCTGTTGCTGGGAGAGACGTCCTGTTGCTGGGAGAGCCGTGCTGTTGCTGGGAGAGACGTCCTGTTGCTGGGAGAGACGTCCTGTTGCTGGGAGAGACGTCCTGTTGCTGGGAGAGACGTCCTGTTGCTGGGAGAGACGTCCTGTTGCTGGGAGAGACGTCCTGTTGCTGGGAGAGACGTGCTGTTGCTGGGCCACCACCCAGCAACCCTTTCCTGCATTTCATGGATTAACATGTTGACAATTTTATTTACTTCCCAATGTTGTGTGTACTCAACTAGTTGTACTCACCTAGTTGTGCTTGCGGGAGTTAAGCTCTGACTCTTTGGTCCCGCCTCTCGACTGTCAGTCAATAGGTGTAAAGGTTCCTGAGCCTACTGGGCTCTATCATATCGACACTTGAAACTGTGTATGGAGTCAGCCTCCACCACATCACTGCCTAATGCATTCCATCCGGTTAATTACTGTGTGTGTGTGTGTGTGTGTGTGTGTGTGTGTGTGTTGTGTGTGTGTGTGTGTGTGTGTGTGTGTGTGTGTGTGTGTGAAAGCGGCGTGCAGAGTGGCGTTAGAAGGATAAACAGGGAAAGGGTCAATGAATAGCAGAGAATTGCTAAAACCTTCTACGACGAGAAATAGAGGGAAATTAATAAATATAGACAAGCAACGAATGGAGAACAATAGGTGGAAAGATAATAAGCCAGAGTGTAACACGATGGAGGATTAAGGGGGAATGGATGACGATGGCTTAAGATGGATGACGGAAGCACAGCTCAGGAGACATCTCAAGACATCTTAAGACATCACTTGAAATGTAACGCTTAAGACAATGAAGGATAATTCGCTTCGACTCCCCCCCCCATCCTTTCAGGATAGATAGATAGGGAGTTAATTTCGTTCCGACAGTTCAGGACTGACACGCGGGGAAACGTAATTACATCTGGGAGTCGCATCCAATTCGTGGTCACTAATGATGGGCACACAGACGCGTCGTGTTGACCCTAAACAAGGTCATTCGCTCAAACGAAATCTGAACGTGTGGATAGGCGCGTCGTGTCAGAGGTATGTTGGCTAGATGGTCAAGAGGACGTCAAGACATGATTTGAAATTGGGACGATGTCGCATTAAGTGAAATGGGAACCCTCTCGTTAGTCGAAATGGGCTAATATGACTCATCGTTTTATCATTCATATTCGGCAAGGATACATATGTGTAAATGTTACGTATTTGTACAATATATTAATATTGGATACATTTTTTGTGTTTGTGGGGGGGGGGGGGGGGGGAGTAGAGGGATCCGTTGGTTTGATAGTTTAGGTTCATTATTATTTAGGGAGCCGGTCGGCCGAGCGGACAGCACTCTGAACTTGTGATCGTGTGGTCCCGCGTTCGATCCCGGGCGCCGGAGAGAAACAACGGGCAGAGTTTCTTTCACCCTATGCCCCTGTTACCTAGCAGTAAAATAGGTACCTGGGTGTTAGTCAGCTGTCACGGGCTGCTTCCTGGGGGTGGAGGCCTAGTCGAGGACCGGGCCGTGGGGAGACTAAAGCCCCGAAATCATCTCAAGATAACCTCAAGATAACCTCATACCCACAGGTACGAAAATGTTCATTATACGCCCTGAAACCTCGACAGAAGTGTCTGAAATATGGTAGGAAATTTAAACGCCACACAGTTGATATTGAGAAGACCACTTGCACACAGCACAAGGGTCACTGT
This sequence comes from Procambarus virginalis, assembly GCA_020271785.1. NCBI lineage: Eukaryota > Metazoa > Arthropoda > Malacostraca > Decapoda > Cambaridae > Procambarus > Procambarus virginalis. The sequence goes on from WNGS01119433.1 coordinate 19,679, forward strand.
GTACAGCACTGACGAAGGTAACCGTGCAGGCGGCAAGTGTAAACATCACTTGAAAAGTAAACAATGGTTTACCGGGTGGGACGAAACCAATCACGCCATGGACGACCGAGGGCCGGGGAGTCGTCAAGTGTGACCTCTTACGAAACCTGTTCATCTGTCCTAGATCATGGCAGTTTAGTGTGTAATTCTTAAACGGTTTACGAGCTGGGAAACATCACAATCGAAGGTTGTTATTGTTATCAACAATCTCGTAGCGCTTGCGAGCTCATTAACACTTTCATAAATACAGATTAAGCCGCCACGATTCAGGAAAGATGTAGAGGCTTCGAGATACACTAGAGGCTAGAGATACACACCAACCTGTGTACCTCCCCTGTGTCTCTCCCCCTGTGTCTCTCCCCTGTGTCTCTCCCCCTGTGTCTCTCGCCTGCCCCTCTCCCCTTGATGTCAATGAATTGACGAGCGATCAGAATATTCATGCCGAACATGAACAAAGGATTTGGAACACTCGAAACTGAACCAAGATATATGGT
>WNGS01119433.1:36641-47083 GCA_020271785.1 Procambarus virginalis
TCTAACGTCTCTGTGGCTCATGTGGATACTCAGTTTCCACCTGTGTCCCCTTGTTCGCGTCCCCCCAGTGTGAATAGTTTGTCCTTGTCTACCCGGTCAATTCCTCTGAGGATTTTGTAGGTTGTGATCATATCTCCCCTTACTCTTCTGTCTTCCAGTGTCGTAAGGTGCATTTCCCGCAGCCTTTCCTCGTAACTCATGCCTCTTAGTTCTGGGACTAGTCTAGTGGCATACTTTGGACTTTTTCCAGCTTCGTCTTGTGCTTGACAAGGTACGGGCTCCATGCTGGGGCTGCATACTCCAGGATTGGTCTTACATATGTGGTGTACAAGATTCTGAATGATTCCTTACACAGGTTCCTGAACGCTGTTCTGATGTTAGCCAGCCTCGCATATGCCGCAGATGTTATCCTTTTTATGTGGGCTTCAGGAGACAGGTTTGGTGTGATATCAACTCCTAGATCTTTCTCTCTGTCCGTTTCATTAAGTACTTCATCTCCTATTCTGTATCCTGTGTCTGGCCTCCTGTTTCCACTGCCTAGTTTCATTACTTTGCATTTACTCGGGTTGAACTTCAACAGCCATTTGTTGGACCATTCACTCAGTCTGTCCAGGTCGTCTTGTAGCCTCCTACTATCATCCTCAGTTTCAGTCCTCCTCATAATTTTTGCATCATCGGCAAACATTGAGAGAAACGATTCTATACCCTCTGGGAGATCATTTACATATATCAGAAACAGTATAGTGTGTGTGTGTGTGTATGTGTGTGTGTGTGTGTGTGTGTGTGTGTGTGTGTGTGTGTGTGTGTGTGTGTGTGTGTGTGTGTGTGTGTGTGTGTGTGTGTGTGTGTGTGTGTGTTTGGGTTCCAGCGGCCATTTTGTGTACAATGACGCAACAGATCTGCGACATTTGTAAGATCAACTTTCAATATGCGTCCCCAGCATGGAACCCTTACCTGAAAAAAAGACAAGAACAAACTATAAAAGTTGCATACAAATCCAACGAGACTCGTTCCAGAGTTGAGGAAATTAAGCTATGAGGAAAGACAAATAGAACTGGACCTTACTACACTGAAGGATAAGAAAGCTAGGGGGACATGATAACAACATATAAGATTTTATCTTATATAACATTCGAAGGGAAATTGAAAAAGGAGACAAACCATCGTTGTTCTAAGCTAGGAAGAACAGAACAAGGAGCCATAGATGGAAAATGGAGACACAAATGGGTCATAGAAACATCAGGAAGAATTTTTTCAGTGTTCGAACTGTCAATAAACGGAATAGGTTGGACGCAGAAGTCGGTGAAGCTAATTAGATTAAAAAAATTTAACGTAAAAATGATAAAAGCGTGAGAAATGAGTCAATGCATTAATCTAAGAAAGTTTGAAAGGCGGGACCAGGAGCCTACCCCGACCCCCTACAAGCACATCTAGGTGAGTACATAGAATAACTAGTATAAACTTCACTATCATCAAACGATTACATAGAAAAGCCTAGTATCCATAGGGCCATCCAGTAAGGTTAGCAGACTCCTAGACGATGCCTCTGCTATAGAAACTTGTACAGTAAAATGCAGATATAAATGTGACAGTGTAAACTCAGTAGAGTACTGTACTTATTTTACCTCACAATGTATGGGGTCCACCACCGCCCACAGGATGGGTATGGGGTCCACCACCACCCACAGGATGGGTATGGGGTCCACCACCGCCCACAGGATGGGTATGGGGTCCACTACTGTCGATAGGATGGGTATGGGGTCCACCACCGCCTACAGGATGGGTATGGGGACCACTACCACCCACAGGATGGATATGGAGACCACTGCCGCCCACAGGATGGGTATGGGGTTCACTACCACCCACAGGATGGGTATGGGGTCCACTACCGCCCACAGGATGGGTATGGGGTCCACTACTGTCGATAGGATGGGTATGGGGACCACTACCACCCACAGGATGGATATGGAGACCACTATCGCCCACAGGATGGGTATGGGGTTCACTACCACCTACAGGATGGGTATGGTCTCACCAACAATGAGACAGTCTGGTCTCACCAACAATGAGACAGTCTGGTCTCACCAACAATGAGACAGTCTGGTCTCACCAACAATGAGACAGTCTGGTCTCACCAACAATGAGACAGTCTGGTCTCACCAACAATGAGACAGTCTGGCCTCACCAACAATGAGACAGTCTGGCCTCACCAACAGTGAGACAGTCTGGTCTCACCAACATGAGACAGTCTGGCCTCACCAACATGAGACAGTCTGGTCTCACCAACAGTGAGACAGTCTGGTCTCACCAACAGTGAGACAGTCTGGTCTCACCAACAATGAGACAGTCTGGTCTCACCAACAATGAGACAGTCTGTCCTCACCAACAATGAGACAGTCTGGTCTCACCAACAATGAGACAGTCTGGCCTCACCAACAATGAGACAGTCTGGCCTCACCAACAATGAGACAGTCTGGTCTCACCAACAGTGAGACAGTCTGGTCTCACCAACAATGAGACAGTCTGGTCTCACCAACAGTGAGACAGTCTGGTCTCACCAACAATGAGACAGTCTGGCCTCACCAACAATGAGACAGTCTGGTCTCACCAACAATGAGACAGTCTGGCCTCACCAACAATGAGACAGTCTGGCCTCACCAACAATGAGACAGTCTGGTCTCACCAACAATGAGACAGTCTGGTCTCACCAACAATGAGACAGTCTGGTCTCACCAACAGTGAGACAGTCTGGTCTCACCAACAGTGAGACAGTCTGGTCTCACCAACAGTGAGACAGTCTGGTCTCACCAACAGTGAGACAGTCTGGTCTCACCAACAGTGAGACAGTCTGGTCTCACCAACAGTGAGACAGTCTGGTCTCACCAACAATGAGACAGTCTGGCCTCACCAACAGTGAGACAGTCTGGTCTCACCAACAATGAGACAGTCTGGCCTCACCAACAATGAGACAGTCTGGCCTCATCAACAGTTAGACAGTCCGGCCTCACCAACAATGAGACAGTCTGGCCTCACCAACAATGAGACAGTCTTGTCTCACCAACAGTGAGACAGTCTGGTCTCACCAACAATGAGACAGTCTGGCCTCACCAACAATGAGACAGTCTGGCCTCACCAACAATGAGACAGTCTGGTCTCACCAACAATGAGACAGTCTGGTCTCACCAACAATGAGACAGTCTGGTCTCACCAACAGTGAGACAGTCTGGTCTCACCAACAATGAGACAGTCTGGCCTCACCAACAATGAGACAGTCTGGTCTCACCAACAATGAGACAGTCTGGTCTCACTAACAGTGAGACAGTCTGGCCTCACCAACAATGAGACAGTCTGGTCTCACCAACAATGAGACAGTCTGGTCTCACTAACAGTGAGACAGTCTAGCCTCACCAACAATGAGACAGTCTGGCCTCACCAACAGTGAGACAGTCTGGCCTCACCAACAATGAGACAGTCTGGTCTCACCAACAATGAGACAGTCTGGCCTCACCAACAATGAGACAGTCTGGTCTCACCAACAGTGAGACAGTCTGGTCTCACCAACAGTGAGACAGTCTGGCCTCACCAACAGTGAGACAGTCTGGTCTCACCAACAATGAGACAGTCTGGCCTCACCAACAATGAGACAGTCTGGTCTCACCAACAATGAGACAGTCTGGTCTCACCAACAATGAGACAGTCTGGCCTCACCAACAATGAGACAGTCTGGCCTCACCAACAATGAGACAGTCTGGTCTCACCAACAATGAGACAGTCTGGTCTCACCAACATGAGACAGTCTGGCCTCACCAACAATGAGACAGTCTGGCCTCACCAACAATGAGACAGTCTGGCCTCACCAACAATGAGACAGTCTGGTCTCACCAACAATGAGACAGTCTGGCCTCACCAACAATGAGACAGTCTGGCCTCACCAACAATGAGACAGTCTGGTCTCACCAACAATGAGACAGTCTGGCCTCACCAACAGTGAGACAGTCTGGCCTCACCAACAGTTAGACAGTCTGGCCTCACCAACATGAGACAGTCTGGCCTCACCAACAATGAGACAGTCTTGTCTCACCAACAGTGAGACAGTCTGGTCTCACCAACAATGAGACAGTCTGGCCTCACCAACAATGAGACAGTCTGGCCTCACCAACAATGAGACAATCTGGCCTCACCAACAATGAGACAGTCTGGTCTCACCAACAATGAGACAGTCTGGTCTCACCAACAATGAGACAGTCTGGCCTCACCAACAATGAGACAGTCTGGTCTCACCAACAATGAAACAGTCTGGCCTCACCAACAATGAGACAGTCTGGTCTCACCAACATTATCACATACAGATAAGCACCAACAGAACGTAAACACATAAAGTAAGTTAACATAACATTGAATATAATGATAGTAATTTATTTATGAGAACAAACCTGTTTTAATACACAATATGTTAAATGTGACGAATGAGTCTCTGGTGGGGGGGGGGGGGCTACATGGAGCCTGGCCTGAGGACAGTCATGCTCCAGGAGGTGTGGAGAGTGGCCCAGACAGTCATGCTCCGGGAGGTGTGGAGAGTGGCCCAGACAGTCATGCTCCGGGAGGTGTGGAGAGTGGCCCAGACAGTAATGCTCTGTGAGGTGTGGAGAGTGGCCCAGACAGTAATGCTTCAGCAGGTGTGGAGAGTGGCCCAGAAAGTCATGATCCGATAGGTGTGGAGAGTGGCCCAAACAGTCAATCTCCGGCAGGTGTGGAGAGTGCCCCAGTAATGCTCCGAGAGGTGTGGAGAGTGGCCCAGACAGTCATGCTCCGGCAGGTGTGTAGAGAGGCCCATTCATGCTCCGGGAGGTGTGGAGAGTGGCCCAGACAGTCATGCTCCGGGGTTGTGGAGAGTGGCCCAAATAGTAATGCTCCGTCAGGTGTGGAGAGTGACCCAGACAGTAATGCACTGGGTGGTGTGGAGAGATGCACAGTCATGCTCCGGCAGGTGTGGAGAGGGGCCCAGACAGTAATGCACCGGCAGGTGTGGAAAGTGGCCCAGACAGTCATGCTCTGGGAGGAGTGGAGATTGGCCCAGACAGTTATGCTCTGGCAGGTGTGGAGAGGGGCCGAGACAGTTATGCTCCGGGAGGTGTAGAGAGTGGCCCAGACTGTCATGCTCCGGCAGGTGTGGAACGTGGCCCAGACAGACATGCACCGGGTGGTGTGGTGAGTGGCCCAGTCATGCTCCGGAAGGTGTGGAGTGTGGCCCAGACAGTCATGCTCCGTTAGGTGTGGAGAGTGGCCCAGACTGTCATGCTCCGGCAGGTGTGGAGAGTGTCCCAGACAGTCATGCTCCGGCAGGTGTAGAGAGTGGCCCAGACAGTCATGCTCTGGTAGGTGTGGAGAGTGGCCCAAATAGTAATGCTCCGGCAGGTGTGGAGAGTGACCCAGACAGTAATGATCCGGCAGGTGTGGAGAGTGGCCCGTCCCAGACAGTCATGCTCTGGGGGTGTGGAGAGTGGCAAAGACAGTAATGCTCCGGCAGGTGTGGAGAGTGGCCCAGACAGTCATGCTCCGGGAGGTGTGGAGTGTGGCCTAGACAGACATGCTCCGGGTGGTGTGGAGAGTGGCCCAGTCATGCTCCGGAGTTGTGGGAGAGTGGCTCAGACAGTCATGCTCCGGAAGTGTGTGGAGAGTGGCCCCGATTAATGCTCCGCAGGTGTGGAGAGTGGCCCAGACAGTCATGCTCCGGGAGATGTGGAAGTGGCCCAGACAGTAATGCTCCGGAGGAGTGGAGAGTGGCACAGACAGTCATGCTCCGGCAGGTGTGGAAGTGGCCCAGACAGTCATGCTCCGGGAGATGTGGAGCGTGGCCCAGACAGTCATGCTCGGCAGGTGTGGAGAGTGGCCCAGACAGTCATGCTCCGGGAGTGTGGAGATTGGCCCAGACAGTAATGCTCCGGCAGGTGTGGAGAGTAGCCTAGACAGTTATGTTCCGGCAAGTGCGGAGAGTGGTCCAGATAATAATGCTCCGGCAGGTGTGGAGAGTGGCTCAGACATTAATGCTCCGGGAGGTGTGGAGAGTGGCCCAGACAGTCATGCTCCGGCAGGTGTGGAGAGTGGCCAGACAGTAATGCTCTGGCAGGTGTGGAGAGTTACCAGACAGTCATGCTCCGGGAGGTTTGGAGAGTGGCCCAGACAGTCATGCTCCGGGAGGTGTGGAGAGTGGCCCAGACAGTAATGCTCCGTGAGGTGTGGAGAGTGGCCCAGACAGTAATGCTTCAGCAGGTGTGGAGAGTGGCCCAGAAAGTCATGATCCGAGAGGTGTGGAGAGTGGCCTAAACAGTCATGCTCCGGCAGGTGTGGAGAGAGGCCCAATCATGGTCCGGGAGGTGTGAAGAGTGGCCCAGACAGTTATGTTCCGGCAGGTGTGGAGAGTGGCCCAGATAGTAATGCTCGGCAGGTGTGGAAAGTGGCCCAGATAGTAATACTCCGGCAGGTGTGGAGAGTGGGCCAGACAGTCATGATCCGGCAGGTGTGGAGAGTGGCCCAGACAGTCATACTCCAGGAGGTATGGAGATTGGCCCAGTCATGCTCCGGGAGGTGCAGAGAGTGGCCCAGACGATCTCCGGCAGGTGTGGAGAGTGGCCCAGGAATGTCCGAGTGGTGTGGAGAGTGGCCAGACAGAAATGCTCCAGGAAGTGTGGAGAGTGGCCCAGTCATGCTCCGGCAGGTATGGAGAGTGGCCCCGACAGACATGCTCCGGCAGGGGTGGAGAGTGGCCCAGACAGTAATGCTCCGGAAGGTGCGGAAAGTGGCCCAGACAGTCATGCTCCGCGGCAGGTGTGGAGAGTGGACCAGACAGACATGCTCCGGGATGAGTGGAGACTGGCCCAATAATGCTCTGGCAGGTGTGGAGAGTGGTCCAGACAGTCATGCTCCAGCAGGTGTAGAGAGTGGCCCAGACAGTCATGCTCTGGTAGGTATATAGAGTGGCCCAGAAAGTATTGCTCCTGGAGGTGTGGAGAGTGGCCCAGACAGTAATACTCCGGCAGGTGTGGAGAGTGGCCCAGTCAAGCTCCGGGATGTGTAGAGAGTGGCCCAGACAGTCAATCTCCGGCAGGTGTGCAGAGTGGCGCAGTAATGCTCCAAGAGGTGTGGTGAGTGGCCCAGTCATGCTCCGGCAGGTGTGGAGAGTGGCCCAGACAGTAATGCTCCGGCAAGTGTGTCGAGTGGCCCAGTCATGCTCCGGGAGATATGGAGAGTGGCCCAGACAGAAATGCTCCGAGAGGTGTGGAGAGTGGCCCAGACAGTCATGTTCCGGCAGTTGCAGAGAGAGTGGCCCAGACAGTCATGCTCCGGGAGGTGTGGAGAGTGGCCCAAATAGTAATGCTCCGTCAGGTGTGGAGAGTGACCCAGACAGTAATGCACCGGGTGGTGTGGAGAGATGCACAGTCATGCTCCTGCAGGTGTGGAGTGGCCCAGACAGTCATGCTCTGGGAGGTGTGGAGAGTAGCCCAGACAGTATGCTTCGGCAGGTGTGGAACGTGGCCCAGACAGACATGCTCCGGGTGGTGTGGAGAGTGGCCCAGTCATGCTCCGACAGGTGGAGTGGCCCAGACAGTCATGCTCTGGGAGGTGTGGAGAGTAGCCCAGACAGTAATGCTTCGGCAGGTGTGGAACGTGGCCCAGACAGTCATGCTCCGGAGGTGTGGAGAGTGGCCAAATAGTATGCTCCGGCAGGTGTGGAGAGTGACCCAGACAGTAATGTACCGGGAGGTGTGAGAGTGGCGTAGACAGTCATGCTCTGGGTGGTGTGGAGAGTGGCCCAGACAGTCATGCTCCGTTAGGTGTGGAGAGTGGCCCAGACTGTCATGCTCCGGCAGGTGTGGAGAGTGGCCCAGACAGTCATGCTCCGGCAGGTGTAGAGAGTGGCCCAGACAGTCATGCTCTGGGAGGTGTGGAGAGTGGCCCAAATAGTAATGCTCCGGCAGGTGTGGAGAGTGACCAGACAGTAATGCACCGGGAGGTGTGAAGAGTTGTACAGTCATGCTCCGGCAGGTGTGGTGAGTGGCCCAGACAGTCATGTTCTGGGAGATGTGGAGAGTGGCCCAGACAGTAATGATCCGGCAGGTGTGGAGAGTGGCCCAGACAGTCATGCTCTTGGAGGTGTGGAGAGTGGCAAAGACAGTAATGCTCCGGCAGGTGTGGAGAGTGGCCCAGACAGTCATGCTCCGGGAGGTGTGAGTGTGGCTTAGACAGATGCTCCGGGTGGTGTGGAGAGTGGCCCAGTATGCTCCGACTGTTGTGGAGAGTGGCTCAGACAGTCATGCTCCGGCATGTGTGGAGAGTGGCTCAGACAGTCATGCTCCGGGAGGTGTAGAGAGTGGCCCAGAAAGTCATGCTCCGGCAGGTGTAGAGAGTGGCCTAGACAGTAATGCTCCGGGAGGTGTGGAGAGTGGAGCATTACAGAGTGGAAAGAACTTGCGTCAGGCTGGCCCTAGCGTCAGGCTGGCAATAGTGTCAAGCTTTCACTACCGTCATGCTAGCACTATCATCATGCTTGCACTAGCGCCAGGCAGGCACTAGTGTCAGTCTGGCACTAGTGTCAGGCTGGCACTTGCACCAGGCTGGGACTTCCGTCAGGCTGGCACTGACATTAGGCTGGCACTAGCGTCAGACTGGCAGAGCGTCAGACTGGCACTAGCATCAGACTGACACAAGCGTCAGGCTGGCAATAGCGTCAGTCTGGCACTAGCATCAGGCTGACACTAGCATCAGGCTGGAACTAACATCAGGCTGACACCAGCGTCAGGCTGACACTTTCGTCTGGCTGGCACTAGCATCAGGCTGGAACTAACATCAGGCTGGGACTAGCACCAGGCTGGCACCAGCATCAGGCTGGCATTATCATCAGGCTGGCATTAGTGTCAGGCTGGTACTTGAGTCAAACTGGCACTGGCGTCAGTCTACCACGAGCATGAGGCTGATACTAGCGTCAGACTGGAATTAACATCACGCTGGAACTAACATCAGGCTGGCACTAGCGTCAGACTGGCACTAGCGTCAGGCTGGTACTTGCGTAGGCTGGTACTCGCGTCACTCTGGCATTAACTTTGGACTGGCATTTGCGTCAGGCTGGCATTAGCGTTAGGCTTGCACTATCGTCAGGCTGGCACTAGCGTCAGGCTGGTACTAGCGTCAGGCTGGTATTAGCGTCAGCTGGCAGAGCTCAGGCTGTACTACGTCAGGCTGTTCAAGCGTCAGGCTGGCAAAGAAGCGTCAGGCTGGCACTGCCTCAACAGGGTCTAGCGTCAGGCTGGCTCTAGCGTCAGGCTGGCACTAGGGTCAGGCTGGTACTAGCGTCAGGCTGGCACTAGCATCAGGCTGGCACTAGCGTCAGGCTGGCACTAGTGTCAGGCTGGCATTTGCACCAGGCTGGGACTAGCGTCAGGCTGGCACTGGCGTTAGGCTGGCACTAGCATCAGGCTAGCACAAGCGTCAACAGGCGCTAGTGTCAACAGGATTAGCGTCAGGCTGGCTCTAGCGTCAGGCTGGCACTAGGGTCAGGCTGGTACTAGCATCAGGCTGGCACTAGCGTCAGGCTGGTACTAGAGTCAGGCTGGCACTAGCGTCGGGCTGGCAGAAGCGTCAGGCTGGCACTAGCATCAGGCTGGCACTAGCGTCAGGCGGCACTAGCGTCAGTCTGGCACTAGCGTCAGGCTAGCACAAGACAACAGGCGCTAGTGTCAACAGGATCTAGTGTCAGGCTGGCTCTAGCGTCAGGCTGGCACTAGGGTCAGGCTGGTACTAGCGTCAGGCTGGCACTAGCGTCAGGCTGGTACTAGAGTCAGGCTGGCACCGCGTCGGCTGGCACTAGCGTGAGGCTGGCACTAGCGTCAGGCTGGAACTAGCGTCAGATAGGCACTAGCTTCAGGCGGCACAAGCGTCAGGCTGGTACAAGGGTCAGGCTGGCACAAGCATCAACAGGGACTACCGTCAGGCTGGCACTAGCGTCAGGCTGGTACTTGCGTCAGATTGGTACTCGCTTCAGTTCTGGCAAAAGCGTCAACAGGGACTAGCTCAGATTGGAACTAGCGTCAGGCTGGTTCTAGCGACAGGAAGGCAGAACCGTCAGGCTGGCACTAGCGTCAACAAGAACTAGCGTCGGCTGGCACAATCGCAGGCCTTTACTACATCTATCTGGTTTGTACTAGTTTCAGACTGGTACTAGAATCAGGCTGGCAATAGCGTCAGGCTGGCACTAGCGTCAGGATGGCACTAGCGTCAGGCTGGCACTAGCCTCAGACTGGCACTAGCGTCAGCTGGCACTAGCGTCAGGCTGGCACTAGCGTCTGGCTGTGGTACAACAAGCATCAACAGGGGCCTAGCCGTCAGGCTGGCACTAGCGCCAGGCTGGTACTAGCTCCAGGCTGGCACCAGCATCAGGCTGGCACTAG
>WNGS01119434.1:0-27562 GCA_020271785.1 Procambarus virginalis
AACTAGAAATCCTAGCAGATACGAACGGCAGAAGGCCTATTGGCCTCATATTTCCTTGGATGTCTTCTATATTGGAACGGATTCTTGAAGTGGGTAGAAATATAGTTGTGCGTTCAGGGCCTGCTTGATTGCTGGTGGTTGACTTTGCTTGCGATGTGTGGTGCCTCGCACATGTCAAGCCACCTGCTGTCGTGTATCTATCAATGATTTCTGTGTTTGTTTGTATCAGCATTTCTCTGGTCATCGGTTTGGTTGTGTGGAAAGAGAATCTATGTTCCTTAATGAAGGCCTTCTTGCTTAATGCCATCGTTAAACGCCTGGTAAAGAGATGTTGTGTCTTGCTCGTAATACTGAGTGTTGCTATTTGGGGCTTACATTCCCCAAGAGGGGCATTTGAAGGCATAGACGACGTTTCGGGTCTCCTTTTACGAGACGTGATTCTGTGCCTCCGTGTCTGGAGATGGTTTCTCATGAGTGCACGGCTTGGGCGTTTTCGTGGGTTTATCAGTAAAATCTTTAGTTTGTACTCTTTCTGATTCTTGTCTGTAAAGGATAAGCATTTCTATTAGACAATATCGTTTCAGTACCCTGTTCCGCCGTTCCTTATGACTGTCTAGTGGAAAAGAAGTTCCGAAGGTAAAACTAGTCTATAGGGGGTATAGTGGTTGCTATTAGTTGTCTCTGCGGGTTTCCTCAGAGGTGCATGGCGTGTTCACTTTCCTTCTTATCGATGTCTTCAATGAAACAGTTGGAGAAGCCGAGGAAACTCACTCCAAGCTCTGTTACTAAAGATGGCACCCTTCTTGAGCCCGATTGGGCACATGTATAAGCAAAAAGATGTGGTCGCTATGGGTTATCCCCTAGGCATCCTGTTTGCGAAACTTATACATGGGTAATATTGAGGAAACAGTCTTAGTCGACTTGAGCTCGAAACCGGCCATATACTGCCATGGTATGTATGACCGACATGTGTTTACACAGGTACCTGCCGTCAGACATCTGCAGGAGCTTGAAGAGGCGTTTGAGCAGATTCCTGTGTTTGCCGCTTTCCTAGATGTACAGTCATGGTATGAGGAGACGGAAGGTTTCGCAGCCACCTGCAGTCTACCACTAAGGAAATCAAACATAGGATGTGCTAAAGGCCAACAGCTGACTGCCCAGACATGTCCACAAGAGGGAGTGTTTGGTCAAGCGCTTATGTCGACCGTGCCGCCTCAGCCAACAGCTCAGAATTGGAGAGCAGAGTCGAACGAAGAACTCTGCTAGGGTAAGGTCAGGTCCTAGTCAACACGGGGCTATCCTCCAATGGTTTCATGTGAAGACAATCATCAGAAGGAAAGTGGCAAAACGCCATGCCAACCTCTGACGCAGACACTAATATGTTGTCTATGTTTATATGTTTTTTTCTCTGAGTTCATTTACTACCCTAGGTTGCCTAGCCTCACCATACTCCCTTACTCCATTGTACCCTTTGTAAGACCCTTGTTAGCTACCTCATTTTTTCTTTGTTGTTCATTTGGTGTTGTTTGTATAGTATTGTTTATATATTTTTTCCCCACTTATAGCTTAATTCGACTTGTATTTGCCACAACTGCCTTGTTTTTCCTGCAACCAGCCTCTTTATGCAGTCAAGTATAGACCCTGAACTAAACCTCTTATCCACTATCTATGACAATCATCCCATTTCACACTGCTGGTGAAATTGCTGACCTGGAGAGCGTGCAGATCCTTTACTGCTAGAATCCACTCGGTCAAACATCTAAACTATTGGGACCGACTAAAGAGCCTAAATCTGTATTCCCTTGAGCGCAGGCGGGAGAGATACATAATAATTTACACGTGGAAAATATTAGAGGGGCTGGTCCCAAACCTGCACACAGAATAACATCACATGAGACCAGAAGACATGGCAGGATGTGCATAATACCCCCGTTGAAAAGCAGAGGTGCAACTGGTACTCTGAGAGAGAACTCTATCAACATCAGAGGCCCGAGACTGTTCAACACGCTTCCACTACACATAAGGGACATAACTGGCAAACCCCTCACAGTGTTCAAGAGAGAACTGGATAAGCACCTCCAAAGGATACCTGATCAACCAGGCTGTGACTCATACGTCAGGCTGCTGCGAGCAGCCGCGTCCAACAGCCTGGTTGATCAGTCCCAGCAACCAGGAGGCATGGTCGATGACCGGGCCGCGGGACGATAAGCCCCGGAAGCACCTCAAGGTAAGGTAAGGTATCATCATTTTAATGATCTAAATTGCAGTTATTTTGCAGCACAAGATGTTAACAATGTATTAACTCATAATCACAATATCTCTGTAATCAACCTCAATGTTAGATCCCTAGGTAAACATTTCGATGATGTTAGTGCCTTGATTGAAACTGTTGACAACAAATTCTCTTTTATTATACTTACTGAAACGTGGTTGAAAGAGGACACTACTCAACTCTTTAACATGCCTAACTACTCGGCAATTCACAACTGTCGTCAAATTCAGAGAGGTGGTGGTATTGCTCTTTACTACCACCATGAACTTACATGCTTAAAAGAAATTAGAACTAGAGACTTCTGTGGGGAGTATATCTTCGCTAGCTTCAGAGTCAAGTGTGCCGAGTCTGTCCTGTCTGTGGGTGCAGTCTATAGAATTCCTAACACTGATGTATCCGAATTCAACTCAAACCTCAGAAACCTAATACTCGATAACAGACTGAACAAAAACCATCTAATTATCGCAGGGGACTTTAATATTGACTTCTGCGAGCCTGAACACCCTACTACTGTTAGCTTCCTTAACTGTATGAATTCCTGCTTCCTCATACCCTTAATCACTAGACCTACTAGAATCACTGATAGTACTGCCACGTCTCTAGATCACATCTGGACAAACTTAACCTCTCCACTTACTTCAGGTATAATCACCGATAGCACTACAGACCATTACCCCACATTTCTCTTAACTAACATTAGCAAACCACCTCTAGAACCAAGGAAGCTAAGTTTTAGGCTGCACAATGAAACTGCATTAGCCAATTTTATAACTGCTGCTGATAATGTCAATTGGGAGTCCGAGTTAGGTAACATAGGGGACATCAACCTAGCAGTGCAATCTTTTCTTCAAAAAACTCTTAGCCTTTATAACACCCACTGTCCTATGCTTACAAAACAAGTCACAACCAAAAGGCTTAACAATCCCTGGCTAACAAAGGGAATACTTAAATCCATTAATAAAAAACATGACCTTGAGAAGAAGTATAGATTAGGTATTGTCTCCAAAGAATTCTCAAAGAATTACTCGTTATTGCTATCTAAGATAATTAGACGAGCTAAAACTAAATACTTCGAGGATAAATTTACCCAAATAAGGAGAAACATTAAAAAAACTTGGAGCACAATTTCACAAATATTGGGATCAAAGAAGATTCTAAATAACAAACATACACTCCTGTCCAATAACGATGGTCAGCTTTCAGCCTCTGATTCTGCTATTGAGTTCAATAGGTTCTTCTCTTCTATTGGTTCATCCCTTGCGAACGATATTCCATCCTCCAGTACTTGTGTTAACGACTATCTTACAGGTAACTATCGACAGTCTCTGTACTTAAAGCCTATTAATTCCACTGAAGTCAATGAGATAATCCTTTCCCTTAAAACCAAGTCTAGTGCCCTTGAGGAAATACCAACTTTAATTTACAAAAAAGCCTTCAGAACTTTAGTCCCTGCAATTGCATTGCTCTTCAACAAGTCACTTGAACTCCAAACCTTTCCAGATATTCTAAAAAAAAGCGAGAGTAACCCCTGTCCACAAATGTGGTGATCTCACAGATGTTAACAACTACAGACCTATATCAATCCTGCCTAACCTGTCAAAAATGTTTGAGAAATTAATCTACAAGCAGCTTTACTCTTATCTAGCCAAACACAATATACTAAGCTCTTGCCAATATGGCTTCAGACCCAAAAAAAGCACTAATGATGCACTTATTAGTATGATTAACTTGATTCATACAGCTCTTGATAAAAATGAGTTCCCTGTTGGGTTATTTGTGGACCTGCGAAAGGCTTTTGACACTGTCAACCACCAAAACCTTCTTCTTAAATTACATCATTATGGAGTCAGAGGACACTCCCTGCAATACCTCAAATCCTACCTTACTGACAGGCTCCAGTATGTTTCTGTGAATAATTCAATTTCTCCCACCCTACCCGTCAACATTGGTGTTCCTCAGGGCAGCATACTTGGCCCTCTCCTCTTTCTCATCTACATTAATGACCTTCCAAATGCCTCCCAACACCTCAAACCAATTCTATTTGCTGACGACACAACTAAATGCCACAGTGAATACTGAGCTAGAGAAAGTCCATCTTTGGCTAACTGCTAACAAACCCACCCTTAACATTGACAAAACTTTTTATATTCTGTTTGGCAATTGTTACGACTCTGGGTTCTTTAGAGGGAAACCAGAGGTCAAAATTTGAGCTTATTAAAATACCATATAGTAAACACGCATCGCGAGTTGCATTTGCGAGTTGCATTTGTCGTATCTTCCCTGCCAGTCGTAAGACTAGTCTTGTCTCTCGAAGAGTATTTGAAGATTGAGCTTGGGGTTGATTATTAAATAATAAAATAGGCACCAACTATGTTTACTAATACTGTCTAATCATTTGTAAAGTAAACCTGAGTAAACTTTGTATCGGGCGCCGGTATGATTAGTTGAACAGTCTGCCGGCAGCATTATCCCACGGAGGAGGAGACGAGAGGCTTGCTCGCCCTTCTCTGCTGGCTGACTGTGGTGCTTGGACGTGTTCCTTTTTCTCTTCTTTCTTTATTTCTGTGACTTAGTTTGGTTAAGTACTCCATAACTCATTTTTGTATATGTCTGGCATACCCATCGTTCTATGTGTAGAGTAGTATACCTGGGGTGTAGTAAGTGTTTTTAAGTGTTTATCTTACCTGTTATGCTAACGGGGGTCCCAGTGTAAACACGTGGTCCCCTACCCTAAGCTGACTACCTCAAGTGTTTTATAGTAGAGCTTTACCCTAGCTTGCTTTCAGTGTAAAACCTTGTATCCTGCCTATGTGGACCAAGGCTTTTAACGTAAGATTGTGTGGTAAAGTTAGTATTAAATTGTTATTGGTGTGATTGTGTATGGGGGGTGTTAAGGGGTTAATAAATAAGTAAGTTTGAACAGAGTATCCCTTTTTCCTGTGTGGGAGTACAATAATCTATTCCTAGACTAACCGGGTTTAGTAGCAAGCATTTATTATTGTGGATATTTTACTTTGGGGGCCGGGCCTTTTAGTTCTCCCATTTTTGATACCTCTGTATTCTACTTACCCTTACCCCTTAATAGTACCAGTTCCCCCATAGCAAGCCCACCATTTTTATAACAAGTGGTTGGCCAGTCCGGGAAGAACTGTATTATTGTAAAAAATTAGATCTTTGAATGCCAAAACTAAAAAATTCTTGTTTCCGCAGAACGGTTGTGTGCTAGCCTAGGGTCCAGCTCATCTGGCGTAGGACATTCATTGCACTGACTGGACACCCAGCTGGATCTCTTCACGATTAAGGTTAGTGTGGCCTTGTGTTAGGGGCCGTGCAAATTTTTGTTTTTTTTTCCAATTTTAATTTTTAATTTTTTCTGTGGCTAGGAGCTAAAATTTTTAGTGATGTCATCCGAAATGCAGAGACTGGCAGAGGAGCCTTCATTGGTGGAAATAAAGAAACTTACCAAGTCTAATTTAGTATTGTTAGGCAAGGAATTTGGTCTAGAATTAAATGCCGCAAATAAAAAGTGGATCTTGTTGAATGAAATAGTACAACATTGTATCGATGAAGGACTATTGGCAGATGATACTCCTTTATGCCAGCCTAGCCAAGCAGAAAGTGCAGCTCATACAGAGAGAGAGTTAGCTCTAGAGTTAGCAAAAATAAAATTAGAGGAGCAAAGACTCAAAACCGAGGAGGCTAGAATTAGAGCGACTGCCCCTAGACCTCCACCTGCCGGGGATTCAAACCCCAGGCATTATGAGAAGAAGCATAACTTGCCTGAATTTTCAGAGTCGGATCCTGAAAGGTTTTTCAACCATTTTCAGAGATTGGCCCTGTCCATGACCTGGCCAAAGGAAGAGTGGGTGAAAATCCTACAGGGAAGACTCAGGGGTAAAGCCCAAGATATTTTTATTAATATGCCTGACGACGAGTGTTTTGAATATGATAAAGTCAGGGAACGAATTTTGAGGGCGTATGAAATTACTCCTGAAGCTCACCGCCAAGCTTATCGCAACCTTAGGCCTACACACAACCAACCGTTCACGGAATTCGCGACTGATCAAAGTAGGCTGTTTGATAAATGGATTCGCTCGGCTAAAGCCGAAACATTCGAGGCATTGAAAGACCTAGTTTTAAAGGAACAATTTATAGATAGTATGCCAGACATGGTAGCTCAGTACTTAAGAGGAAGGGTAGAGTTAAATTCTAAAATAGGGGATTTGGCCAAGATGGCAGAAAACTACCAGTTGGCGGGCAAAAGGCCCAATAAAAATAATTTTACCCCACAGAGTAGCAAAACTTATACCCACAGCCAGTCCAGACCAGCTCATTCTAAACCTTTACCTAATGCACCTTCTGTTTCAGACATAACTAACCCTGTTAAATTGTCTAGCCCCACGACACTAAAGAGTGAACCGAAGGGTAATTCGGTTAGTAATGTCTCTTCTCCCCGACGTTTCTGTGGTCATTGTAAAAGTTCAACCCACAATATTAGCCGTTGTTGGCAACTGTACCCGGAAAAAAGACCCAATGCTCTCGTTGTGACACAGGGCTTGAGGCCTTCTGAAGGGTTAGGGAGTAAGACTTCCAACCCACAGTGGTTGGACCTGCTTACCCCATTCTTATCGAAAGGGAGACTACTTTTGTCTGAGGGTTCTTCCTGGAGGGACGTGGTGATCTTCCGAGACACCGGTGCCATCCAGACTTTAATTTTAGAGAGTGCTTTGCAAGGTGCCAATACTCTCGACACTGGAGAGGTGGTACTGGTCGAGGGTGTCACTAGTGATACTCGAGCAGTACCCCTCCGTAAGGTTACCCTGGAATCTGATTTCCACAAGGGTATTTGTACAGTCGGAGTCACTTCGTACCTACCTTTCCCTAATGTTGATGTAATATTGGGTAATGATTTAGCCGGGGATAAGGTAGGGGACTCCAGACTGCCTGTTATGTTGCCTACCCCAAAGGTTTGCCCTGCGTGGTGACTAGGTCTATGGGACTTAAATGTAAGGGCAGGCCTGTGCTTGCCAAGGTGGTAAATCCCAAGGACACGAGGGACCTTCCGAGTGGTGAAAGCCCAGTGGACCTTGCGGACACATTCATGGCCCGACTCGATGACGGGGCCGAGGACATTGTGGAGAGCCTGCCACCGCCGCCTACCGAGAGTAGTGGGGAGGTGGAGGAGAACACTGTTGAGCCTCGGCCAATGGCATCTGACCAAGGCCTGGATGCCTCCTGGAGTGAGTTACAAAAAGCTGACCCCAGTCTTGCAGATTGTCACGAGACAGCCGTCTCTAGGGAGGAAATTGTAGACGCAGCAACTGGGTACTACTACAATGATCGGATTTTGATGAGAAAATGGAGACCTCAGAGTGCTCCCTTGTCAAATGAGTGGGAGGTAGTCCACCAGGTTATGTTGCCGACCTGCTATAGAGAAAGAGTTTTGTCAGCTGCCCATGATGATCCTATGGGGGGACATCAAGGCATTAATATTACCTATCACAAAATCTGCAAGTATTTTTTCTGGCCCAAGCTGAAAAGCGATGTGGCAAAATTTTGTAATGCATGTATTGCTTGTCAACTTGTTGGGAAACCAAACCAGACTCCACCTAAAGCTCCTCTTAAGCCTATTGTCGTGCCGGAGGAACCATTTTCTCATGTGGTAATGGACTGTGTTGGTCCATTACCTAGAACTAAGTCTGGTAATATTTACCTAATTACGATGATGTGTATCACGACTCGTTACCCAGAGGCTTTTGCTGTAAGGAACATCCGAGCAAAGACTGTTGTTGCTCGTATGTTGCAATTTTTTTCCACTTTTGGACTGCCTCGGGTTGTGCAGACTGACAATGGTACTAACTTTAAGTCTGATATTTTTGAACAATTTTGTAAGGACCATGGAATAACTCATAAGGTTTCCAGCCCATACCATCCACAGAGTCAGGGGGTCATTGAAAGGTTCCATCTAACTCTGAAGCAGATGTTGAAGACATCGTGCGAGAGTTCCCATACCTTCTGGGACGAGAACTTGCCGTATGTTTTGTTTGCTGCTAGGGAGGGGTTGCAAAGTTCACTGGGTTGTTCTCCTTTTGAGTTAGTCTTTGGCCATAAAGTTCGTGGACCCTTGCAAATGTTACAGGAGAATCTGTTAGGGAACGTAACGTTAACCGAAGGTTCGGCTTTCTTTGCGCAACACCACCAGAGACTCAAGGACTGCAAGGCTGCGGCACTAAAGTATCTTGGGAAGGCCCAAGAGAATATGAAAGAACGGAACGATGCCAAGGCTAAGTTGCGGGTATTTCAGCCCGGTGACCCTGTCCTGGTACTAAAGCCTCGACTGGGGAGCACTATGTCCCACAAGTACGAGGGCCCCTACATTGTGACAGAGAAGACTGGGGACCTCACGTACAAAGTGAGACACTCTGATAAGCGTAAACAGGTAATGCTCGTACACGTGAATCGGCTGAAGAAGTTCCAGGGCCCCAGGCCCATTGCACTAACCAATGTTTCCATTTCCAGTGAGGGAGGGGATGATTGTTCTGGGGACCCAACTAATCTCATTCTCAATAATTCTAGTTCTGTGAATGCTGTGGAGGAGGGACTGTCCCATTTGCAGATGTCCCAACGTGACGAGGTGCAGTCGTTGCTTGACGAATTCTCCAGTCTGTTCGGGGAGGTCCCGACCCAGACTGATGCCATTTACCATGATGTCGAGTTGACGGACTACACCCCCATTCGCCTTCAACCCTATCGGATGAGTCCGGAAAAGAAGGCCATCGTCCGTAAGGAGGTCGACTTCTTGCTCCAGCACGGCCTCATCAGGCCGAGCCAGGGCTCTTGGTGCTCGCCCTGCCTTTTGGTCCCCAAACCAGATGGCTCCTGGCGATTATGCACCGATTATCGGCAGCTCAACAAGGTGACCATAGTGGACGCCTATCCGTTGCCACGTCTCGAGGACTGTATCGACGAAATCGGGAACGCCACGTATGTCTCTAAATTCGATCTCTCGAGAGGGTACTATCAAATCCCTCTCACTGAACGTGCTAAACAACTAACGGCGTTTGTGACACCCGAGGGTGTGTTTGAGTATCAAGTGTTACCATTCGGCTTGCGTAATGCCCCTGCCACGTTCCAGAGGCTAATGAACTCTTTGCTCGCTAATGTGCCAAATTGTCGGGCGTATTTAGATGATATTGTGCTCTTTGATATTAATTGGGCTGACCACATAGCTAGGTTACGCCAGTTGTTCACAGTGTTGAAACATGCAAATCTAACCTTAAATGCTAAAAAGTGTCATTTTGGCCAAGGCACAGTGACGTACCTCGGTTATGAAGTGGGCCAAGGAAAAGTGTTACCTCGGCAAGATAAAATCAGTGCTATTCTGGACTATCCAGTGCTCAGGTCTAAAAAGGACATTCAACGATTTATCGGTATGTGTGCGTACTACCGACGCTTTTGTCAGAACTTTTCCAGTGTGGCCACTCCTCTCACAGATTTGTTGCGGAAGGCCGTTAAATTTAAGTGGTCATCGGACTGTGCAGAGGCATTTAAAAACTTGAAATTGATCTTAGCTTCCGCCCCAGTGCTTGCTAGTCCAAGGTTCGACCGTCCGTTTAAAATTCAAGTTGACGCGTCTGACTCGGGTGCTGGTGCAGTGTTGTTGCAAACTGGGGATGATAAAGTGGAACACCCAGTATATTATTACTCTGTGAAATTTGACAAGGCGCAGCGCAATTATTCGGTGATAGAAAAAGAGGCGTTGGCGCTAGTGCTAACTTGCAAAAAGTTCGAAGTTTACCTCACAGGTAATATAGTGGAAGTGTACACGGACCATAACCCATTAGTTTTCATGAATCAGATGAAGCAGAAAAATAAACGCATCCTCAGGTGGGCATTGTACCTACAGGACTTTAATCTATCTATTATCCACCTACCGGGCCGGCTCAACGTGATAGCCGACGCTCTGTCCCGCTTGCCTGAGTAACATTCATCTGAGCCGCAGGAAGCCATACCAAATGTCATGCTTTAGTTATTTTTTTTTAGGTTCTCCTGTGACATTAAATATCCCGTGTCCAATTTATTTACTTCCTTTTTTTTTTTTTGTTTTTGTGTATGTTTTTTCTTTCAGAGAATTCCCTTGTATTTTTTTTTTGCAGAGAAATTGTTGTTTGGTTGATTTTCTATTATGTCATGGATTTCCATTTTATTCTGTATACTCTTACAAAAAATATGACTACTATTCTAGTAGTCACATTTTTTTTTCTCTGAAGGGGGGAGGAGTGTTACGACTCTGGGTTCTTTAGAGGGAAACCAGAGGTCAAATTTGAGCTTATTAAACTACCATATAGTAAACACGCATCGCGAGTTGCATTTGTCGTATCTTCCCTGCCAGTCGTAAGACTATTCTTGTCTCTCAAGAGTATTTAAAGATTGAGCTTGGGGTTGATTATTAAATAATAAAATAGGCACCAACTATGTTTACTAATACTGTCTAATCATTTGTAAAGTAAACCTGAGTAAACTTTGTATCGGGCGCCGGTATGATTAGTTGAACAGTCTGCCGGCAGCATTAGCCCACGGAGGAGGAGGGAGACTCTCGCTCGCCCTTCTCTGCTGGCTGACTGTGGTGTTAGGACGTGCTTCTCCTTCCTCTTAATTCTTTATTTCTGTGACTTAGTTTGGTTAAGTACTCCATAACTCATTTTTGTATATGTCTGGCATACCCATCGTTCTATGTGTAGAGTAGTATACCTGGGGTGTAGTAAGTGTTTTTAAGTGTTTATCTTACCTGTTATGCTAACGGGGGTCCCAGTGTAAACACGTGGTCCCCTACCCTAAGCTGACTCTACCTCAAGTGTTTTATAGTAGAGCTTTACCCTAGCTTGCTTTCAGTGTAAAACCTTGTATCCTGCCTATGTGGACCAAGGCTTTTAACGTAAGATTGTGTGGTAAAGTTAGTATTAAATTGTTATTGGTGTGATTGTGTATGGGGGGTGTTAAGGGGTTAATAAATAAGTAAGTTTGAACAGAGTATCCCTTTTTCCTGTGTGGGAGTACAATAATCTATCCTAGACTAACCGGGTTTAGTAGCAAGCATTTATTACTGTGGATATTTTACTTTGGGGGCCGGGCCTTTTAGTTCTCCCATATTTTGATACCTCTGTATTCTACTTACCCTTACCCCTTAATAGTACCAGTTCCCCCATAGCAAGCCCACCATTTTTATAACACCGACTTAGAGTGACTTTCGCCCTCACACAAAGAACAGAGAGAGAAAGTCCCAGAACATCAGAGGGCACCACGCCCAAACCTCCAGCACTTGTTACAAAGCCTAGGAGAAGGAATGTACACCTGGACAGAGCACCTTTCACCAGCAAGAATGATAGAGGATGGAAAGGTCCTACCATCAAAGGTAATCATCACAACCCGAAGGGTTGACAGCGACGACCACGAGGGGGACGAGTAAACGAGTTTACCTGGAGGACAGAATGACCTTGGGCATCAAGGATATGCCGAATATCATCGTGGCAGTCCTGCAGATTCTGAACACCAGTCGCTACATGGAGCAGGAGGAGAATAGTGCCAACACTGGCATTCAACCGAGCGTTCTTTGAGACCCAAACAGGGATCTCGCCAAGGCAGGATAAGGCAGCCAAGTGGGAAGCTGCATCCTGAGAAGGAGCAGCAATGACACGTGTACCGAGACGAGTGGGGTTGAAGGTAGCAGAGGCATCCACGGAATCAACAAGATGATGATGGAGGGAGAAATCGTCAGGAGGCGCAGAATCAAGAGGGAGGAGATCAAAGTATTTGGCCCATGAAGCAGGACCAAACAAGGCCTGATACGCATCAGTACAGGAAGGAATCGAGCGAGTGCAACCATGGCGTGGACGGCATTGAGAACCCCCAGAGAGAGAGAGAGGGAATAAAAGGTGCAGTACTCACAACGAGAGACTTAGCCGTACCAGGGGACGAAGTGGTCACCACTGGGGGCTTGAGGCTCGACCCAACCACAGAGGAGGGAGGGGAGCTGGGGAAAGAAGTCAGGAGGGTCAAAGGAGGAGCAAGGTCGGGGCCAAACGCAGCGGGGGCTACAGAGCCCGGTCTTCCAGTACAGGTTGACTCGGGGGCTTGGTCGCCCACCCCACGAGCCTGAGAGGGTACAATAGAAACATTCAATGACATACAGACGAAGAGTGACAAATTCATCCACGAATGTGCCCCCATACCCACCATGGAACCACAATTAGAGGCAGGACACCCAACAGGAAGCTGGGTGCTACACTTCTATGGGTGCAAGAGTATGCCTCCTCAAGCACCTAGGTGTCAAAATAGAAGAAGTCCAAAGGAATAACCAAAACAAGCAAAAGGTTGGCAGGAAACGACAAGCAGATAGGAGAAGAGGGGGAGAAAAACGAAACAGAAGGAAAAGGAAAAGTCGTTCAGCACAATTAGAGAGGACAGCAGCAGGAGCACAAGGCCACAAAAGGACAGAGGACTGTTCCAAGGAGCATCACACTCTGGCAGCCGCCCACTAAGCCCCCTCACGGCGTCTACAGGCTGAACAGGGAGGGGGCACACAGTCAGAAGATGCCACCACCCTCCCTCCCACAGCATTACTCCTCCCTCCATGGAGCACAGCGCTAAATATCACCACAATCCTGCTATTATCAGAAAGCTGTTCAGTTTTATCACAGTCAGGGGTCTTCTGTAATACTATCATGGCAAAATAGTAGCATGAACATATATATTATGCATTTGTAGGCGATGCTGTGGGCACAAGCTGAACAGCGATGCTGTGAGCTCGTGCTGCGTGCATCAACTTTGGTGGCTCGCTCAATACTGAAGCTCTCACACCCAAGAATGTTGGCCTGGATTTTTTTCTAGGTGGCATCTGGCAACTATCAGTCGTGGCTGCAGTATAGCTGCCCCTATCCAAGGCGGGGCGTTTAAATTATAGCGCTAGACACAAATTATATATAGATGACATGGGCAGTTTCGGTTTTGTCACTGAAATCATAGATATATGATTTGCGTGGTTTAAGGGCAAAATCTTGTGTAGTCTGTAGAAGATATGACGCTCGAGTGTGTCCTTACCCAGGACCTCCACCACTCCCTAAGGAACGAGTTGTTACCTTCGTCCCTTTGAGACAACAGATGTTGACTGTACAGGAGCCTTAATTTTAACAGGCGCTCCAGATAAAATTCTGGTGAAAGCCTACATTTGCCTCTTCACGTGTGCAACCACGCGAGGCGTACACTTAGAAGTAACTTCTGACATGAGTGCATAAGCATTCATCCAAGCTTTTCTTAGATTTGCTGCACGCAGATCCTGCCCCAGATTGACGATTTCAGATAATGGGTCAAATTTTGTGGCCAGAGAAGCCTGTCTACGAGAGATATGGAACTATCCAGAGAGACAGTCAGTCTGAAAACAGAGACAATGCCACTGGAAATTTATACCTCCAAGAGCCCCTTGGCAAGGTGGTTTCACGAGCGGACGGTGGGAACTGTAAGGAAATGCCTAAGAAAGGCCTTACATCAGCAGAAAATTAATCTCACTGAACTGCAAACCCTTGTTACAGAAATTGAGGCACAAGTCAACAACCGACCATTGACCAACCTTTCAGATGACTTCTCCCAGAGAGAACCCCTGAGTCACTCACACTTAATTCATAGCGGTCGTCTTAGCCCTCTAATATCTCTAGCAGACGAGGATCCAGCTGACCCTTCACATGCTGATGGGAGTGACTTGGTCGAAAGTTATAAACATCTTTCAAGGATAATAGAGAAGTGTAATGAAGTATGGAGTCGTGAATATCTCACCTCTCTGAGAGAATACCATTATGGAGCTTCGAGCCCACTATAATAAAGTTCAACTGAAACCAGGAGACCTAATGTTAGTCGACAGTGATGGACCTAGGTCAAAGTGGCCTATAGGCAAGATTGTCGCTGTCTACCCAGATCGTCAAGGTATCCTACGAATAGTAAAGGTTTTTGTGTCGAGGCACTACTACCTTGAAAACATTGGAGAAGTTTGTACCTCTAGAATTAGCTGAACATGAAAGTTCAACAGAGTCAACTTACCATCAGTTTCAGAAAACAAGGATACTGTTCATCAGAGCACACGACCATCTAGAGTCGCTGCTCATCAGTGTAAACTGAAACTTTAGCAATATTTAATTCTGAGTAATTACAGTTAATTTATCATTCGATTTGAGTCAATCATGATGATACAGTTGGGTTGATGTCCAGTAACTCATGTGAGAGTTTTTTGAGCTGTGCTGACTTACGTCAGTACATTGGAATAAATATAATTGGTATAAGGAATTGAGCTCGGAAAATTTCTAAGAATTTTCTTATTCTTTAACCTTTATTCCTGTCGTGATATTCAACTAGGTCGCCTGAGGAAGGACTTGCTTAGCTAACCACCAGTGTAGTAAGCAGCTCATTCCTCACTTTGGGACCCTGTACGAACAATTGACTAGGCGCGAGCAAACGCCGAGACCCCAATGAAATTGAAATCCCCTCCACTTGGGCCGTCGACCTTCGTAACTCGCCGAAGCGAATCTAACGAGTAGGTCCTGGGCTCTCAACAATAATTTATTGTTGTGTGGGGCAATAAACTAACACACCACACAACAATAATTTATTGTTGTGTAGTGCCGTATATTTGATCAAAGCTCAGAAATAAGTCTCCAATAGTCGAGTGTGAAGAACATTTGCATAACAATAATAATGTGTGGGGGTGTAACGAAAAGACAGTGTTAACATAACAACTTAGTTTATTCAATAAAGTACTAACTACTACAACAAAAAAAGAATGTCAATGACGTTACTCGAAATCCTTCCTGTGACACTATCAATGACAGCTAGACACCAGCCCCTCGGACTGCATAATGAACTAACTCGAACATAAGCGTGACCACAGAGGAATCAACAAGCAAGAACTAACAGATCTATAATCACAATTACAACAAATGACACAGTGAGTTCTGAAACACGTCTCCAGTAACCTCCTAACTGTTCTACGCCTCAGTGCAGTCTACACCTGCAATAGCGGTTGCAATGCAATCAAATCAGTAGTCTTTCAATGACATCAATAACTAATGGGTTCACTGGCAACTCCAGCACCCTTCCTCAAATTAATCTTTACGTTAACACTTCGTCCCACGGACGATCAACAATCAATACAATTGATTTACGTTAATAACACAATAACATTTACGTTAATTTAATAACTCTTACAACTGTCACTAGTAACGCGGAAATTACACAACACTCTACCCGTCGAGCATTCAGTGAGAAAATCCCATTAATCCCTGTACTACAAGACTGCTGATTAATCTCTTTACTAGCACGTTAATTTACGTTAATCGGTTACTAATCACTCAGCGATGGTAAACTCTGATTTACCGTGTCCAAAGTGCTAAGAGAACGGTAATCACTCGTGATTACCTTTAGAGTAATTAATTACTATCCTCAAGATCAATAATTAAACAGTTAAATACGCAACCTTTCACACTGGCTCAGCAATTTACATTAAGGTATGAATTCCGTCTGAGCCTTCCATACTCAGACCAATTCAGGTGGCTAATAACAGTAATTAGGCACCACGTTTACGTTATTCTAAATGACGTTACTCTTCCCACGAGTAAATCAAGTGCCGGTACTTCCGGACATAAATAACGACGTTACGTTAATGGAACAATGTAGCCTTCGTGTGAGTCGATCAACAAGGATCGAGATTAATTACTTTGATTTCCTGAAACACGTCAATTACCCGGCCCACCGACCGTTAATTACGACAAACAATACTCTAATTCTTATCTGGCTGGTGGCTAGGCTCCTTGAGACTACCGTAGCTGCTTGCAGGAAAGTAAATTAACCCAAACGTATTCTACGTTACTCAAATTGTCAAAGAACAAATTCTCTTAAAGCAATGGGCGTTCCCTCGGTTACGTTATATTAATTGCCTCGCAATCACCTCACTGAATACTGGACTTCGATGTCCTACCAGATAAACAGGAGAATATATGTATACCCAAGTACTCGTCTACAGCCGAGTTCACCCACGACAATGACAATCACACTAACAAATCACAGTGATTTACGTTACAATCCGGTTGCAATGACAATACTGCAGAACCTAGTAAAATAACATACAGGACATGAACCCTCTAGAACACTGCCCCCACAATGACTTTACTGAACTGCAGTGACCTACGGTGATTGCTCAACTCTAGCAACAATCACTAACAATGACAACCCCTTTGCAACAACACACACGGCAAGTACTCAAATTTCCAAGTATTAGAATACTGATCAACACTTACTTATTTACTGTTGCAAGTGACCCCAGTGCTCTCAATAACCCCTAGAACATAGGTCCCAATTTGCAATCACCACACAGTAAATAACACAATAACACTGGACACCGTGACACTACGATAATATATATATATATATATATATATATATATATATACACACAATTACTGCTGACACATGTAGCCCACAGCTATCAAACGTTATTGGGAACACTAAGGAGATCTCGCACTCCTTAAATCACATGGGTGAGTGATTTATCGATCACGCATGCCGAATAAACACTCCCGAGTTTTACGTTACTCGACAGAGCGAGGGCTGTCACTCCCGACAGCCTCGTCACTCACCAAATTCTACCAAAATTACGTTAATACTGCAACCACAATACATATATATATATATATATATATATATATATATATATATATATATATATATATATATATATATATATATATATATATTGTGACGGTAACGTGTTGGAAATGGTGGTCGGCAGTCTTCCAACTAGCAGGTGTCAGTGCTGGGCCACATATACTAAATTTAAATAAAAAAAAAAAAAAAAAGAGTGACTGCTTGTCTGATAATCTGTGGTAAGGCAAGAAACACGAAAACACAAAATATAACAAAATACTTTACTTTAATATAGAAAACACAAAATAAAATAAAGACGATACCTTGGCATATATAAATAATGTAAAAGAAAAATATATAAAATTATAACAAAGTGAAAAGGGGGGAACTGGTTACGTTAACAAAATAAAATGGTGCTGGGAATATATGCGCTAGCTAAGAACCTCTTATTTGATCACACGAGGTGGGTCAAATTCAGGTGTTCATAGCAGGAGCACGAGATATATTCTGGCTGGCAGAAATGCAAGGGACTCCAACAATAACTGGCGATGATTGTGATTGGCGAGGAACGGGAGTGGTGTGTTGGTTGGCGGCCAATGAGAACGCTGGACGGCCGCAAGTCGCTAGTTAGGCAGTTGAAGGGTTCGGCGCGTCGACCAGGTGTGCAGCAGGTGCTGGAGTGGGGGGAAGGAGGGAGTTGAGGTGCGTGTGGCTGTCTTGATATATACGTTTAGCCACTACAAAACGTATCTTGCATATTGTTGAGGACGTGATGAAATACGAAAATAGCAGGCTAAATCTCTGATAAGAGATTATCGTCACAACTCTCCCCCGAAGCCTGCTGTTCCGGGTGAGTCACGTTCACTGGAGGTAGAGTGGGAGGTGGAGCTGCCTCTACCTCATGCACTCTGGAGAGGGCGTCAGCGATGATGTTATCAGGCCCCTTGATGTAGCAGATCTTTAAATTGAAGCCTTGAAGATATAAAGCCCATCGCAGCAGACGTTGGTTATTAAATTGGGCTTGATGTAAGAATCTCAGAGGGTTGTGGTCCGAATAGATGGTAGTGGACCTAGCACCGTGCAGATATGGTGCAAAGTGTTGTAAGCTCAGGACGATGGAGAGGAGTTCCTTCTCTATAGTACTGTAGTTCTTCTGATGAGGCTTCAACTTGCAACTGTAGTAGCTGACAGGTAGAACCTCCTCGCCTCGCTGCTGCATTAAGACACTTCCGATGCCGGTACCACTGGCGTCGACATGGAGGATGAAAGGCTTCTTGATATCTGGTGAGGCGAGAATGGGATTAGAACAGAGGAGGAATTTGAGTTGTTCGAATGCAACGGTTTGCTCTCTGGTCCAATTATACCGTTGCTTGGGACTGGTTAAGGTGATTAATGGGGTTGCAACAGTGCTAAAATTCTTCACAAACCTACGGTAATAGGAAGCAAGACCAAGGAAGCGCAGGAGCTGCTTCCTGGTAGTAGGCTGTGGATACTGTTGGATTGCTTGAATGTGAATGTTTAACGGAGCCAGGCTGCCACTCCCTATAACATGACCCAGGTACCGCACTTTACCTTTCGCGAAGGTGGACTTGCCCAGATTGATGGTGAGGCCGGCTTTCAGGAGCTTGTAAAACAATCGTTGTAGCTGGAGCAGGTGTTCGCTCCAGGTGTTGGATGCTACCACGATGTCGTCCAAATAGGCGTAGGTGTTGTCCAAGCCCTGGATGACGCGGTTGACAGCTCTCTGAAAGGTGGCTGGGGCATTGCAGAGTCCAAAGGGAAGGCGATTGTACCTGTAGAGACCAAACGGGGTTATAAAGGCGGACAGTACCTTAGCTCGCTCCGTTAAACTCACCTGGTAGTAACCCTTGAGTAAGTCTACCTGAGACAGGTAGCGGGCATTACCAATGGCATCCAAAATGTCGTCTATCCTGGGTATTGGGTAGGCGTCCTTCACTGTGACCTGGTTCAACTTCCTATAATCCGTACACAGACGGATTTTGCCGTGAGGTTTGGGTACCAGGATGCATGGTGAGGCCCAGGGGGACTCACAGGGGGTAGCCAGTCCATGGTCCAAGAGATACTGTACCTCAGCCCGCATGACTTCCGTTTTGCTCGGGCTGATTCGGTAGAACGGTTGGCGAATCGGCTGGGTGTCAGGTAGCAGTTGGATGTCGTGCTGAGTCACAGTACACTCTTGGGGATCATCTCGAAACAACTCTTGATGTTCTCTGATGAGTTTGATTAGTGGAGCACTATTATCGTCCTGAAAATGATGGTGAAGGTTAGTAAGGATTTCTGAGTTAGAGAGCGCTGTCTCAGTGTCAGTGCTTTCGGAAGGAGAAGCAGGGAAGGTCTCACTGTGGCTGTATGGACCTGTAAATGAGGTGAAATTGGTTAACACAGTGGGAGGAACCCCATGGTAGGGCTTGAGTAAATTGATGTGGCACAGCTGGGTCTTCCGCCGCCTATCGGGGGTCTCGAGAACGTAGTTGAAGTTGTTCCGGCACTCCTTAACACGGTAGGGTCCTGAGAACCTGTTCTGTAAAGGAGAACCTGGGATAGGGAAATAGGCAAGCACTAAGTCTCCTGGTGTAAACTTCCTTACTTTACAGTGCTGGTCGTAACGAGTCTTCATCCTCTCCTGGGCTTTCTGTAGGTTGTTGCTGGCAAAGGAATGGACCCTCTCTAGAATGTGTCGGAGATTTTGAAGATACTGGGGCACATTCTGATGCTCACTGAAGGTGGCATCACGTAGAGAATCCTTGAAAGCCTTGAGAGGTGTACGGCACTTACGTCCGTAGAGCATCTCATAAGGAGATACTCCTAGTGACTCGTTGGGAAGACTTCTGAAAATACACATGATGAGATCAATTTGCCTATCCCAATCCTTTGAGGTCTCATTACAGAACTTTTTTAAGAGTGCCTTGATGGTTTGATGACTACGCTCGAGAGAACCCTGTGAAGCAGGATGATAGGGGCTGGACAGTACCTGTTTGATGTTGAACTCCTCCAGAGTCCGTTTGAAGAGATCACTGGTGAAGTTGGTGCCACAGTCGCTCTGAATCTCCCTCGGAAATCCATACTGGGTGAAGATTTTCAGTAGATTCTTCACCACTGTAGCAGCTGTAATATTTTTCACTGGAACTGCTATCGGAAATCTGGTGGTAGGACACAGGATGGTTAAGATATATGCATTGCCTGCACTGGTCCGAGGCAAAGGACCAACGCAGTCGATAATGAGCTTGTGGAACGGTTCCTCAGGCACCTGGATGGGTATCAGTGGTGCTCTGGGAATGGAAACGTTCGGTTTCCCGGCTAACTGACACACGTGGCATAATTTGACATGAGTTTTGACGTCGTTTACCATACCTGGCCAGTAGTAGTCTTGTCGAATTCCATGGTAAGTCTTGTTGAACCCGTAGTGTGACAAAGCGCCGTGGGCCAGGTGTAGAATCGTGGGCCGCAGGCTGGTAGGAATCACTAGTTGTTCAACGTCTGCCCAATCGTCCTCGTCCTTCAGTTTACTGGGTCTATACCTGCGATAGAGTATTTCGTTCTCCATAAAGAACCCAGGAACACTGTCGGATTGGGTTTCAGCCTGAAAGAATAATGGTGTCAAGGTAAGATCATCTCTCTGTAACTTACGGAACTCCACCGCGGTCAGGTTAGGGGGTAGTTTCGAAGGGTCCTGAGGGACAGCGGTAGCAGTAGAGTCAGCTGGCTGTGGTCGTGCAGCTTGAGCACGGGTGGTCACCATAACAGGAGGAGAACCTTCATCACTCTCTTGAACCTTTGCTGGAACATGTTCAAAAATCGGGTTATCCACCACAGAGTTGCTTACCTCGGATATGTCCTTGACGATCAGGTTGTTTGGTTGTTGGTCTTCTGCCAAGTCGTTGCCCAGGAGAAGTTGCACTCCAGGCATGGGAAAAGGCTTTTCCCTGACGGCGACTTGGACTTCACCGGTCACGAAGGGACAATCCAGGTAAACTCGGGCAAGTGGATAAGGAGTTGTAGCAGTAAGGTCAGTGATGAACACAGTCTCTCCTGTGTAGGCGACGTTGGGCACAGCTGATTTCAAGACGATCGATTGTAGAGCCGCTGTGTCCCGTAGGATCTTAAGTCCGAAACGTCCCTCTGAATCTGAACCGTGGGTAGAGATAGTTCCTGGATATAGATGCTTGGTAAAGAGAGAGAGATCATTAGCATGAACACCAACATTCATTACAGGCTTACCGGACTTAGGGTGAGTAGGTTTAGACTTAGGGGGTTCGATGTTACCTTTAGATTGGGACTTACCACATTTGTCAATGGTGTGTCCATATAGTCGACAATACCTGCAGTACAGTTGAGAGGTACCTTGATCTGGGCTCGCTTTCTCGTAACTGTACCAAGACTTCTTGCTGGTAGGTTCTGGAGTCAGCCGGTGGATGAGGCTGTAAGTGTCAGCTGACTTCGCGCACTTCACTAAATCCGTCTCTTCCTTGTCTGCTAAGTATAGGCGGACAGGAGGAGGTACACGTCTCAAAAATTCTTCAACCAGTATGAGGTTGACAAGCTCTGAAAAAGTAGAGACATGTGCTGCCTCCAGCCATTTCATGAAATATCTTCGTTTGGTGTTAGCAAATTCTAAGAAGGTGGTGGTACTTGCCTTGACGTAGTCACGAAACTTTCGTCGATAGCTTTCGGTGGAGAGAAGGTAGGCGTCCAACACAGCTTGTTTCAGGGTGGTGTAGTCGTTTTCCGAAGCCAAAGTGCTGAGTGTGACTGCTGCTCTACCTGTTAAATGTACTCGGAGAAGGGTAGCCCATTGGTCGTCAGGCCAATTAAGTTGATCAGCAAGGGTCTCAAAAGTGGTAAAGAACACATCAACCTCCGTTTCGATGAACGGGGGCATTAACTTACTTGCATGGGAGATATTGAAACTGGGAGGAAGACTAGCTGCCGCTTGTTGGAGTTGAGCTTGGTGTGCAGCGTCCCTCGTGAGTTCTCGGTCACGACAGTTTAGAGCTGCTTCTGCCTGTCGTTTGTCGTGGTCGCGTTGTATCTCGAGTCGCTGTTTGTATAAGGCCAACTCACGTTCACTTTCTTCTTTCTTCAGAGCGGCCTCTCTTTCACGTTCTTCCTTTCTGAGGGCAGCTTCACGTTCTCTGATTGCAGCTGCTTCCTGTTGTTGCTGTAGCTCGATCTTGGCAAGTTCCAATTTGAGCTTCATCGCTCTCAAGTCATCCTTATCTGAAATAATGTATTGTTCATGAGTAGGAGAATCTATAATACCTTCATCAGCAAGGTGATCCAGTATCATATTATTAATGGCAAATTTGTTGGCTCCATCGGGAACTTCCAAGTGATACTCATGTGCAAGAGTTAACAAATCGACCCTCTTAGCGTGACGTAAGGTCCCTATTTCACCTTCTGGATCTGTTTTGAATGCTTGTAGGCGGAACATTGTGAAAATATAGCAAAATATAGGAGACACGAATATATAGTGAGAATATGGTGAATGTCAGAAACAGGAAACGTGGCAACTGATACCTATCCTGTGGGGAATTATTAATAATTAAAGTTAATTCAAGATGGTAAATGAATAAGGTCGCAGGAAATCTTGTACCTGGTACTCACTGTGGGAGGATAAAGGCAAGAAAATCCTACTAATTAGTGAAAACTGAGTTTAAAAGACAAGTGAAACACTAAATGGCTTCAAAATAAATGAGGTAGTCCAAAAAATGTAGTCATACCTTGCCAAGTCACTATAGAACATAAGCAAAGGTACCCACTGAAATTGAATATGGTATTTACAGAATTAGCGAACTTTGTGCTCAAAAGAAAGAACGCCAATTCCCTACCTTAGGTAAATACCATCAGTCTGACCGACGAGTAGGGGTGCGAGTGTCAACTGGTGACGAGAACTATCGGCGAGGTCCCAATTCGCCAATAATAGTTCGTGCTAGAGGATCTAAAGCCCTCTTTTTCCTCCTAGAGTCGGATTGCAGGACTTGGGTGCTATTGACCCGGAGACAGACCACAGTACCAGGGTACCTATGTGATAATCTGTCAAAAAGTGAGAAATATCTGGGGACAAAAGATGTTAAACACGGATAATAACACGGAAGGGGGAGACGACCAATTAAGAGTATGACTGCGGCCTACAGTCACCACGTAATCCAAAGTTGTCTCACTCTCACCATATGCTATTCCCGTAATGCACAATATACACAGCACCATATAAAATAAAAAATGATTAATGTAAATAATGGAAGCAAGGGAAATGAAAGCCAAGTATGCTTACCACAATTACCAATACCTGAGTGAAGCTCCGTGGACAGGCCCCCATTTATATGTGACGGAAACGTGTTGGAAATGGTGGTCGGCAGTCTTCCAACTAGCAGGTGTCAGTGCTGGGCCACATATACTTAAATTAAAATAAAAAAAAGGAAAAAAAGAGTGACTGCTTGTCTGATAATCTGTGGTAAGGCAAGAAACACGAAAACACAAAATATAACAAAATACTTTACTTTAATATAGAAAACACAAAATAAAATAAAGACGATACCTTGGCATATATATAATATAATGTAAAAGAAAAATATATAAAATTATAACAAAGTGAAAAGGGGGGAACTGGTTACGTTAACAAAATAAAATGGTGCTGGGAATATATGCGCTAGCTAAGAACCTCTTATTTGATCACACGAGGTGGGTCAAATTCAGGTGTTCATAGCAGGAGCACGAGATATATTCTGGCTGGCAGAAATGCAAGGGACTCCAACAATAACTGGCGATGATTGTGATTGGCGAGGAACGGGAGTGGTGTGTTGGTTGGCGGCCAATGAGAACGCTGGACGGCCGCAAGTCGCTAGTTAGGCAGTTGAAGGGTTCGGCGCGTCGACCAGGTGTGCAGCAGGTGCTGGAGTGGGGGGAAGGAGGGAGTTGAGGTGCGTGTGGCTGTCTTGATATATACGTTTAGCCACTACAAAACGTATCTTGCATATTGTTGAGGACGTGATGAATAAGGAAATAGCAGGCTAAATCTCTGATAAGAGATTATCGTCACAATATATATATATATATATATATATATATATATATATATATATATATATATATATATATATATATATATATATATATATATATATATATATTATATATATGTCGTACCTAGTAGCCAGAACGCACTTCTCATCCTACAAGCAAGGCCCGATTTGCCTAATAGGCCAAGTTTTTCATGAATTAATTGTTTTCGACTACCTAACCTACCTAACCTAACCTAACCTAACTTTTTAGGCTACCTAACCTAACCTAACCTATAAAAATAGGTTAGGTTAGGTTAGGTAGGTTGGTTAGGTTCGGTCATATATCTACGTTAATTTTAACTCCAATAAAAAAAAATTACCTCATACATAATGAAATGGGTAGCTTTATCATTTCATAAGAAAAAAATTAGAGAAAATATATTAATTCAGGAAAACTTGGCTTATTAGGCAAATCTGGCCTTGCATAGTAGGCCAAAAAGTGAGTTCTGGCTACTAGTACGACATACATATATATATATATATATCTATATATATATATTATATATATATATATATATATATATATATATATATATATCTATATATATTAGCACATACTTGCATGAACCACAAGAGAAGATTAACATTCTTTAGACAACACCCACCAGTGGGACTCGAACCCAGAAGCACAACTATCTTCCAATAGCTGCCATAACTAGTATGCCTTAACCCACTACACCAAGTCAGACCCTAAAAGAGATAGAGACTTCGAAGCATTTACCTCAAATATCTCCACCTCCCAAGGGCGCCAGATTAGTGAGGGGTCACTCAAGCATTTTTCATCAAGCCACTGTCAATGTGGGAGAACTCGTGTCTATGCTATTAGCACATACTTGCATGAACCACAAGAGAAGATTAACAATCTTTAGACAACACCCACCAGTGGGACTCGAACCCAGAAAGCACAACTATCTTCCAATAGCTGGCATAACTAGTATGCCTTAACCCACTACACCAAGTCAGACCCTTAAAAGAGATAGAGACTTCGAAGCATTTACCTCAAATATCTCCACCTCCCAAGGGCGCCAGATTAGTGAGGGGTCACTCAAGTATTTTTCATCAAGCCATTGTCAATGTGGGAGAACTCGTGTCTATGCTATTAGCACATACTTGCATGAACACAAGAGAAGATTAACAATCTTTAGACAACACCCACCAGTGGGACTCGAACCCAGAAAGCACAACTATCTTCCAATAGCTGCCATAACTAGTATGCCTTAACCCACTACACCAAGTCAGACCCTTAAAAGAGATAGAGACTTCGAAGCATTTACCTCAAATATCTCCACCTCCCAAGGGCGCCAGATTAGTGAGGGGTCACTCAAGCATTTTTCATCAAGCCACTGTCAATGTGGGAGAACTCGTGTCTATGCTATTAGCACATACTTGCATGAACCACAAGAGAAGATTAACAATCTTTAGACAACACCCACCAGTGGGACTCGAACCCAGAAAGCACAACTATCTTCCAATAGCTGCCATAACTAGTATGCCTTACCCACTACACCAAGTCAGACCCTTAAAAGAGATAGAGACTTCGAAGCATTTACCTCAAATATCTCCCACCTCCCAGGGCGCCAGATTAGTGAGGGGTCACTCAAGCATTTTTCATCAAGCCACTGTCAATGTGGGAGAACTCGTGGCTATGCTATTAGCACATACTTGCATGACCACAAGAGAAGTCTCTATCTCTTTTAAGGGTCTGACTTGGGGTTGGGTTAAGTCATACTAGTTATGGCAGCTATTGAAGATAGTTGTGCTTTCTGGGTTCGAGTCCCACTGGTGGGTTTTGTCTAAAGATTGTTAATCTTCTCTTGTGGTTCATGCAAGTATGTGCTAATAGCATAGACACGAGTTCTCCCACATTGACAGTGGCTTGATGAAAAATGCTTGAGTGACCCCTCACTAATCTGGCGCCCTTGGGAGGTGGAGATATTTGAGGTAAATGCTTCGAAGTCTCTATCTCTTTTAAGGGTCTGACTTGGTGTAGTGGGTTAAGGCATACTAGTTATGGCAGCTATTGGAAGATAGTTGTGCTTTCTGGGTTCGAGTCCCACTGGTGGGTGTTGTCTAAAGATTGTTAATCTTCTCTTGTGGTTCATGCAAGTATGTGCTAATAGCATAGACACGAGTTCTCCCACATTGACAGTGGCTTGATGAAAAATGCTTGAGTGACCCCTCACTAATCTGGCGCCTTGGGAGGTGGAGATATTTGAGGTAAATGCTTCGAAGTCTCTATCTCTTTTAAGGGTCTGACTTGGTGTAGTGGGTTAAGGCATACTAGTTATGGCAGCTATTGGAAGATAGTTGTGCTTTCTGGTTCGAGTCCCACTGGTGGGTGTTGTCTAAAGATTGTTAATCTTCTCTTGTGGTTCATGCAAGTATGTGCTAATAGCATAGACACGAGTTCTCCCACATTGACAGTGGCTTGATGAAAAATGCTTGAGTGACCCCTCACTAATCTGGCGCCCTTGGGAGGTGGAGATATTTGAGGTAAATGCTTCGAAGTCTCTATCTCTTTTAAGGGTCTGACTTGGTGTAGTGGGTTAAGGCATACTAGTTATGGCAGCTATTGGAAGATAGTTGTGCTTTCTGGGTTCGAGTCCCACTGGTGGGTGTTGTCTAAAGATTGTTAATCTTCTCTTGTGGTTCATGCAAGTATGTGCTAATAGCATAGACACGAGTTTCTCCCACATTGACAGTGGCTTGATGAAAAATGCTTGAGTGACCCCTCACTAATCTGGCGCCCTTGGGAGGTGGAGATATTTGAGGTAAATGCTTCGAAGTCTCTATCTCTTTTAAGGGTCTGACTTGGTGTAGTGGGTTAAGGCATACTAATTATGGCAGCTATTGGAAGATAGTTGTGCTTTCTGGTTCGAGTCCCACTGGTGGGTGTGTCTAAAGATTGTTAATCTTCTCTTGTGGTTCATGCAAGTATGTGCTATAGCATAGACACGAGTTCTCCCACATTGACAGTGGCTTGATGAAAAATGCTTGAGTGACCCCTCACTAATCTGGCGCCCTTGGGAGGTGGAGATATTTGAGGTAAATGCTTCGAAGTCTCTATCTCTTTTAAGAGTCTGACTTGGTGTAGTGGGTTAAGGCATACTAGTTATGGCAGCTATTGGAAGATAGTTGTGCTTTCTGGGTTGTTCGAGTCCCACTGGTGGGTGTTGTCTAAAGATTGTTAATCTTCTCTTGTGGTTCATGCAAGTATGTGCTAATAGCATAGACACGAGTTCTCCCACATTGACAGTGGCTTGATGAAAAATGCTTGAGTGACCCCTCACTAATCTGGCGCCCTTGGGAGGTGGAGATATTTGAGGTAAATGCTTCGAAGTCTCTATCTCTTTAAGGGTCTGACTTGGTGTAGTGGGTTAAGGCATACTAGTTATGGCAGCTATTGGAAGATAGTTGTGCTTTCTGGTTCGAGTCCCACTGGTGGGTGTTGTCTAAAGATTTATATATATATATATATATATATATATATATCTATATATATATATATATATATATATATATAATATAT
>WNGS01119437.1:0-11788 GCA_020271785.1 Procambarus virginalis
TAAAGGCACCTCGCATCAGACCGAATTTTACCAGGGGACGAGAAGATAACCCACGAAGGTTGTAAAGGTTTCTTCGCCCGGCCTTTCATGTATGGTGCCTGCTGCAACTTTAAGGATATCCTGTCAGTGTGTAGAGGTCCAGGGTTACCGAGGTGGAGGGTATTCCAAGGTCGTGGTCGTCGCGTAAGCAGTCGCCCTATATACCGCCATGTGGGTCAAAGACAGTCTGCAAACAAATGTAAATTTGAATTATATTGTATGACTTATTCGTTTCAGCACTTCATAACTGTGTGTTTGTTTACTACTCACGCAAAGTTGCTGGTCTGGTCACTAATAGCGCCGAAAATGAATAAATAACGTCCTGCAACAGAACCACGAACTCGTTGGTTGTATTGTCCCCAGCCGCCTCCTGCGTTGGTCACCACTTCCTGTAGTAAAGGTTGTTAACTATTGTTTCTTATAGAATGTCTAGAAAGTTCATTAATAGTTATATATTTAAAATAATCTTTGTGTTAGAATAATTTGAGAAGTCTAGCAAAGAATGTGACAATATAGTCGAAAGATGTTTAAACGAAGAACAACTTACAATGTTACTATCAACAGCTGTAGTTTAGGAGTGTTGACCATAAACACTGTCACATTTGGGGGTGGGGGGGGGGGGGAATGGTAGAAGGTTAACACCTAATTTACTAGTTTAGGAAAGTAACATTAGCCAGTCTTTGGTTTAAACCTAAGAGGAGTTAAGTGGTGCAAGTATACAAACTTTTATACCTTGCATTATGCAGTAGGTTTGTTTTGTTAAACCTTTTTCAGCTAGGCTCATTAAAGAACCCCCCCCCCTTATTTTACTTTATAGTGGTACGAAGAATTTCCAAGTTAATGTGCCCTATAGCTTACATACAAGTTCTACATCTTAATAAAGTACCTACAACTTTTACTAAAACTTGTGTATCGTACATTATACCAAAATCTGGTAGAGTAGGCTACTAGGCAAGACTCAAATTCTTTAGTCATTACCTGAAAATGAACGTGAGCGACGGCGGTAAGTTTATCTGTAGCTCTCTTTACGTTGAAGGACACGTGAGGCCTAAGGGAAGAATTTTTTTTTTAGTGTTCACGCATGTGAAACCTTAAATATATAAAAAAGTAACTGAACAATTTAGTAATCACAGAGCTGGGTGATCTACTCACGCCACGTCCCTCTGACGTTTTGTAGTGGCGTTAGTAGAGACGTTGGCGAGGGGTCCAGTCTCATTGTGAAGAGTTGTGAAGGTAGAGTGCTCTTCAGAGTGTATACCAATTGCTAGGAGACCCACAAGTCCCATCCAGATCAGGGTTACGGCCATCTGTTCAATACATCATCTAAAGTCATGCAGTTTAAGTAATAGTTAAAACTGCAGATATAAATTCTAGAAAACTTTAATAACCTAATTTTTTAAGTATACTGCAAAGCAACACCCAAAACAAAGATTGCATTTATTTAATAACGTTTAACTGCATATGTAAACACACATTTCACAATCTTACTCACCTTCAGATAAATAAGCAAACACAAAACTTGAAGTAGGTCTTCACCAAACGAGAGAAGAAGGCAGACTGACTAACATCCACTGACCAACCTCACTTGTAAACTTTCAACAAGGACTTACTGGTCGGGATATCACACAAATCCGACAACTGCCACACATAACCGGAGTTGCCTGAACGTAATATCGCAGTTAGCTCGCCATCTATTGAGCGAGTTAGGCACCAGAGTCAGAAAGTAATTGTTCATTCACCTGAGCATCATGCAAAAGTAAAGTCTTCGTTAAGTATAATTCACGGTGCATTTAAACGCGTTGAGTCGTTGATCTATTTGCATAATGCCTGAAGACTAGGTGGCCAGCTGTGTCAAGGAGATATCTCGTGCAATGTCTCACAAGCGGCCCTCGGGACACAGGTGGCCCACAAGCGGCCCACAAACAGCCTACAAGCGGCCCTTTACCCTTCAGTATGTTGCCTGTGAGGCACTCATTTCACCAGCACCTTTGACGACCCGACTACCACACCTTAAGTTGAAAATACTGAAAATATGAGCAAATTGATGTCTTGTGGCCTTTCAAACTAAAGTGCTTATAGGCCCTGTAGCGATACAGTTTGTCAATGAATATTTGTCAATCCCAGTTCAGTAGATATCAGTTAATTACCTTTCTAAGTAGTCCACCGGCCCAGTTTTTAGCATATATAAGAAAAAGTTAAGAAATTTACTACATTTTGTATAGTAATTGATGACATTATACATATAACTGATGTAGTGCAACATGAAAATTGTTTACTTCAAGGAAACAAGAATTTTTAGCTTTGATATCAATAAATAGAACAAAAATAGATGATGAATAATTGATGAGTTTGGCAGGAATGCTCGTGGCACGAGGCATTTATTGGACCAAAGCCACAAGTCTCGCCATCAGTGCAAGCCACGTAGATCCTCGGTAGAAGGGCTGACGTAGCTTCTTGACTTTCAGAAAATGATAACTGCATCCAACAACTTTGAGAGTTCGCAATTTCTTTCACATTATTCACCATGAAGTGTTGAGTAGTAGAGCGTAAACAATTATAAAGAGACAGTAAAGCTACCGGGCCACAAAGTCTTTTTTTATTATTATTTGGTAAACACCAATACAACAAACAGAAAACTTCAACATCATTATTCACATTTACATGGTAATTAACACATGAACAAACTTTACAACAGGAAAACACACAATCAAAAGTCGTACTATACACAACTAGAAATAATCATAGGTAATAGTTAAATACAGTCAGGAAAGAAAAAACAGAGAGCATATAACCAAACAATAACCAGAAAAGAAACACATTAAAAATAACCCGAGTCTCACATTACATCAAAAAAGATAAATAAAGCAAAAAAAAAAAAAACAAGATTCCCACACACAGTTAATCATCATTATATTTATCCGGATATAGAAGACAAGGATACTTCTTCCTGTAGGCATCCCACCGAGCCCACGACTCCACAGACGCATTAACGTGACTACGTGATCCCCGCTGTCGATGCATGCAGTCAGGAAAATCCAGCTCGGCGCCCTCCGCCACGGGGCGGAATTCACGGGAAGAGACCGCACAGAGCTCGGTGGGTGCTCAGACAGGGAAACCTCAAGGTGAAGGAGCACATTAGCCGGCCGGACAGAGGGCGGCAACATAGCGGGCAGATTCCCAGGGGCACAATCACAGGGCGATGGTGCAGGGGCCGACTCCACAAGGGCGGAGTAACAAAGGGCGGCTGAGCACAGGGCAGCCGCGCAGAGTTCGGCATCACCAAGGGCAAATGCGCGGAGGGCACAGACATGGACGCCAGAGGCACGGGGGGGGGGGGGGGGCCGCCGGAACAGAATCTTTCTTAAGAACCATCACCAAGTCTCCACCCTCTCCCGCAACCTCGGCCGGTGCCACAGCCTCCCAACCCAGGGAACCAGCAACTGGGGATGCAGAGGAAGCCACATCACAGGAAAGAGACAGGACCAGGGCCTGGCGACTACCCCACTACAGGACCCGTCACCGCTGCATCACGGCCCACAGGAGCTGCAAGCACCCCAACATTGTCGCCCACATCACCATCCACAGAAGACAAACTTCCTGAGACCCCAAATTCACAGACATTGGCGCAGGCCTCACCACGAGGCGGAAACAGACTCAAAGCTCACCGCGATCGCTTGGACACAGGTTGCAGTTCGTCGGAACTATAATCCAGGCTAGGAGGCACTGCAGCAGAACCTCCGGTCAGCCGCGCAATTGCACGCAGCGCAGGATCACGCAATATCGCAGCCTCAACAACCCGGGAAACAGTACCACACACCGCAGGAGACATCACCACGTGCACGTTGACACAAGCCATAGACACAGCTTCTGGAGACAGTACAGGCCGGAGCGCAGCCTCGACGACTTGGGGCACGAGACCACACACAACTGGAAACTCGACTGGAGATAGGGCAGGCAGGGGTGGCCGAGGCGGGGGAGCCGGGGACGCACTAAAAACCACCCCAACACCCACATCCCCAGCCACATCGAGGCTGGCATCATAGACCGGCAACGGGGCACCAGACTACTGGGAAGCAGCACTCACCACAGCAGCACCTCCTGACAGGTCCGGGACCGCCAATGGGGGAAAGTCCTCCTGAAGAGGTTCACAGGCCCGACCCGGCTCGCATCACAACCCACACTCTGCTGGCCCGAGAGTCTGCACCGGAAACAAGTGCGGGACTGACCCCCATAGAATATGCATACTGGAAATAGCCTCGGCTACCATCCTCTTTTGTCCGGTCGTGTTGGTCGAGCGATTAAGGGATCCTGTACGCCAGCAGAGTGCTCCTGGCAGTATGGGTTTGAGTCACTTCTGGGGTGTGAGTTTTCAGTTGCATATAGTCCTGGGGACCATTCAGGCTTGTTCGCATTTGAGCTCCTCACGTGTGGCCCAAAGAATGAGGTGATTTGATAAACTACCATGCCCAAGATTACCAACCGAGTGCCGGCGGGGGGATGAAAATACCCTCGGCTACCATCCTCTTATTACCGGTCATGTTGGTCGAGCGGTTAAGGGATCTTGTACGCCAGCAGAGTGCTCCTGGCAGTATGGGTTCGAGTCACTTCTGGGGTGTAAGTTTTCAGTTGCATATGGTCCTGGGGACCATTCAGGCTTATTCGCATTTTGTGTTCCTCACGTGTGCCCCAAAGAATGAGGAGATTTGACAAAATACCATGCCATGATTACCAACCGAGTGCCGGCGGGGGAATGGAAATAGCCTCGGCTACCATTCTCTTTTGTCCGGTCGTATTGGTCGAGCGGTTAAGGGATCCTGTACGCCAGCAGAGTGCTCCTGGCAGTATGGGTTCGAGTCACTTCTGGGGTGTGAGTTTTCAGTTGCATATAGTCCTAGGGACCATTCAGG
This sequence comes from Procambarus virginalis, assembly GCA_020271785.1. Lineage (NCBI taxonomy): Eukaryota > Metazoa > Arthropoda > Malacostraca > Decapoda > Cambaridae > Procambarus > Procambarus virginalis. The sequence goes on from WNGS01119437.1 coordinate 4,947, forward strand.
CGTGTTTGCATATATATATATATATATATATATATATATATATATATATATATATATATATATATATATATATTCATATGTCGTACCTAGTAGCCAGAACGCACTTCTCAGCCTACTATGCAAGACCCGATTTGCCTAATAAGCCAAGTTTTCATGAATTAATATATTTTCTCTAAATTTTTTCTTATGAAATGATAAAACTACCAATTTCATTATTATGAGGTAATTTTTTTTTATTTTAGTTAAATTAACTTAGATATATGACAGAACCTAACCAACCCTACCTAACCTAACCTAACCTATCTTTATAGGTTAGGTTAGGTTAGGTAGCCGAAAAAGTTAGGTTAGGTTAGGTTAGGTAGGTTAGGTAGTCGAAAAACATTATTTCATGATAACTTGGCTTATTAGGCAAATCGGGCCTTGCATAGTAGGCCGAGAAGTGCGTTCTGGCTACTAGGTACGACACACACACACACACATATATATATATATATATATATATATATATATATATATATATATATATATATATATATATATATATATATATACATATATATATATATATATGTGTCGTATATATATATATATATATACGACACATATATATTATATATATATATATATATATATATATATATATATATATATATATATATATATATATATATATATATATATATATATGTGTCGTACCTAGTAGCCAGAACGCACTTCTCGGCCTACTATGTAAGGCCCGATTTGCCTAATAGGCCGAGTGACTTTCTTTAATTTTAATAAATTGTTTCCAATTAGTTTATTTGAATTAATACTATTATACTATATTAGGAACAAGAATTATTGACTTAGTTATGTTAGTTTAGGCTAGGTTTAGATAGGGTTAGATAGGGTAGGTTAGGTTAGGTATAGTTGGTTAGGTTCGGTCATATATCTTCATTAGTTTTAACTGAAATTTCAACAAAAAATAACTTATAATTAATGAAATGGGCAGATTTATCATTTCATAAGAAAAAATAGAAAAATATATAAATTCAGGAAAACATGACTTATTAGGCAAATCAGGCCATGCATCGTAGGCCGAGTACGCCGTTCTCGCTTCTACGTACCACTTATGTCGTACCTAGTAGCCAGAACGCACTTCTCAGCCTACTATGCAAGGCCCGATTTGCCTAATAAGTCATGTTTTCATGATTTAATTGTTTTTCGACTACCTAACCTACCTAACCTAACCTAACCTAACCTAACATTTTCGGCTACCAAACCTAACCTAACCTATAAAGATATGTTAGGTTAGGTTAGGTAGGGTTGGTTAGGTTCGGTCATATAACTACGTTAATTTTAACTCCAATAAAAAAAATGACCTCATACATAATGAAATGGGTAGCTTCATCATTTCAAAAGAAAAAAATTAGAGAAATATAATAACTCATGAAAACTTGGCTTATTAGGCAAATCGGGCCTTGCATAGTAGGCTGAGAAGTGCGTTTTGGCTACTAGGTACTATATATATATATATATATATATATATATATATATATATATATATATAATATATATTATATATATATATATATATATATATATATATATATATTTATATTTATAATAAATATGACCGAAAAAGTTAGATTAATAATTCTAACACGAATTTTCTCGATCTTCCTTATGTTTTTTTTTTACTGTTGACGGTAAATGAAAAATCAATTCTCCAAAATTCATTTTTATTTCTAGTCTGATGCGACACTTGAGCGCGTTTCGTAAAACATTACATTTTCAAGGTGGGTTACATTTTGCATTACATACATTTTACATACAAGGTTACATTTTGAGGTGATGTAATACAATAGTGGGGTGAAAAACCAACTTTCAACAAAACACAGAACACGGAACAATGGGTATAGATTTGTAACTGCAGAAGGCCTATTGGCCCATATTTCTTGATGCTTCTATATTGGAGCGGAGTCTTGAAGTGGGTAGAATATAGTTGTGCGTTAATTGGCTGTTGATTGCTGGTGTTGACTTCTTGATGTGTAGTGCCTCGCAGATGTTAAGCCGCCTGCTGTCGCTGTATCTATCAATGATTTATGTGTTGTTTGTTAAGATTTCTCTGGTGATGGTTTTTTGTGGGAAGAGATTATATGTTCCTTAATGGAGCCCTGTTGCTTATGCATCGTTAATCGCCTGGAAAGAGATGTTGTTGTCTTGCCTATATACTGAGTTTTTTGAGGCTTACAGTCCCCAAGAGGGCATTTGAAGGCATAGACGACGTTGGTCTCTTTTAGAGCGTTCTGCTCTGTGTCTGGAGAGTTTCTCATGAGTAGGCTGGCCGTTTTCTTGGTTTTATAGTAAATCGTCAGTTGTATCTTCTGATTTTTGTCTGTAGGGATAACATTTCTATTAACAATATCTTTCAGGACCCTTTCCTCCGTTTTATGAGCTGTGGAAAAGAAGTTCCTGTAAAATAGTCTAATAGGGGGTATAGGTGTTGTATTAGTTGTCTCTTCAGAGGTTGCATGGCGTTTCACTTTCCTTCTTATGATGTCTTTCCTTCTTATGATATGAGGACAAGGGTACTGAATTAGGTGCTTTAGTTCAAGAGAGCCGTACTTACTCGTGTGGTGTTCCACAGTTTTCCTAGAGATGATGTTTCCTCCCTGAGTCCACTCGCTCACACCGTCCTACTGGGCTGCACCTACTCTACTGTCCCTTTTCCCTGGTCTCTTGCTCCCCAGCTGAACATGAGTGTTTGCATTTGATGTGGAGGAGTTAATACCTGTAGATTATCATGACAGCATCAACTCTGACCTCCTCGTGACTCGGTGACCGTTAACCTGTCCCTATGGTTAACTTGTACAGAGGTGTAACTTTTACATTGTCTGCCACTGCCTGACTGGCACCGCGCCTGTGGCTTGTTCATCCTCCACGTGGCTTGTTCATGCTGTTATGATGTTCATGTTGTACCACTATGTACTGCTCTCTTGTTACAAGCCCACAAAAGAAAAAAAATCTGTGGTAGACACGAGGCTGGCTAACATCAGAATAGCCTTCAGGAATCTGTGTAAGGAATCTTTCAGAACCTCATATACCGCATATGCAAGAAAAATACTGAAGTATGCGGACCGGGAATTTTAGCCCGTACCTTGACCCACACGACGAAGCTTGAAAATTTCAGAGGTATGCCACTAGGCTAGGTAAGGTAATTATCAAAAGAAGGCACCAATCCGGGAAGGCTATGTAGCACCATCAAAGTGCGAAATAATCAGAGGGCGCTAAATATCACCAAGAATGCCAATACGAGAACAAAAACGCATAAGGCGAACGATATCAAAAGTATCCGATTCACCTAAATTCTATCGAGGGACAAGTGACCGCGAGGGACGGTCGGAAAGCAAGACACACGCTCGTCCTGGAAGTCAGGACATTCAACAAGGATATGCACAACTGTAAGAGGGACAACGCAACTCGGACAATAAGGAGCAGGGCGGCGCTCCATTAAGTGACCGTGGGTTAAGCGAGTATGGCCAACCGCAGCCGTGCCAAAGCAGTTCCCACCGCCGGTTACGGTGGTAGGAGGAAGGCCACGGGGACACACTACGTTTGAGAGTACGCAGCTTGTTACTAACCACAGAGGACCAACAACCTGCCAACGGGCAAGGATGGAGGAATGAATAACAGGATAAAAGTCGGAATAAGGAATACCTTACGGGAGATGGGACAAGAACGGATAGCGTCCTTAGCGGCAGCATCCGCACGCTCATTGAAAGAAACACCAATATGGCTGGGAACCCAGCAAAACTCTACCGATTTAAATTTACTAGAAATAAGAAACAGCCAATGCTGAATCTCGATGACCACCGGATGGACAGGATTAAAGGACCCTAGAGCCATGAGGGCACTACGAGAGTCAACTACAACCACAAAGGAGGAATGAGAATGAGAAAGCAAGAGACGGAGAGCATAGAGAATAGCATAAAGTTCCGCCGTAAAGACGCTAGCCTCCGAAGGGAGGCGACACATATAAGTACGGTCAGGAAAAACAATAGTAGCCCACACCGTCCGCAGACTTAGACCCATCGGTGAAGATGGAAATAGAGTGGGAGTGCGAAGAAAAGTGCTCAAGGAAGAGGCTTTTCAGAATTGTAGGAGGGGTAAAGGCTTTAGTAATACAAGTCAAGGACGTACAAAACTTGGGAAGGGGGACTCTCCACGGAGGCAAGGAAGGAACAATATGAGGAGAAACATTAGAAATATGAACAGAAAGAGAATCCTGCAAGCGAGATAACCGGACAGAAAGTGGGAGACGATGAAGAGGAACAGGAGCTACAGGAGGAGGAAAAGTCAAAGCACGACAGAGGCGAGAGGAAGGATGTTGTAAGGACCGCGCAAGATAGCGAAGACAGTAGCGATCACGGCGGTCCTGAAGAGAGAGAAAGCCAGTGTCAACATACAAACTGAGGGCGGGAGTCGAACGAAAGGCACCAGAGCTGAGACGCAACCCAGTATGGTGCAAAGCATCAAGACGGCGAAGAGTAGAAGGAGAAGCAGAAGAGTAAGCAGGGCAACCATAATCGAGTTTAGACAGGACGAGAGAGGAGTGCAAATAGAGGAGCGTGCGCCTATCCGCTCCCCAAGAAGTATGGGACAAAACCTTAAGTAGGTTAAGGGCCTTAGAGCATTCAACTCGGAGGTAAGAGATATGGGCTGACCAAGACAAACGAGTGTCAAAGACTAACCCCAAGAGCTTTGCGGAATCCCTGTACACAATGGGATGACCATAAAGCGACAAAGAGGGACGAAGAACGACATGCTTCCGAGTAAAAGTCATAGCACAAGTCTTAGACGCAGAGAACTTGAAGCCATGATCGGTGGCCCAAGACGACACGGCATCAATCGCAAGTTGAAGCCGCCGTTGAAGGAGAGGTGAATCATCACCCCGACAGCAAAGGGTAAGATCATCAACATAGAGAGCAGAGAAGACGCCAGAAGGAAGAGAGGAAAGAAGACCGTTGAGGGCAACTAGAAAAAGAGTAGTGCTCAGAACACTACCCTGGGGTACACCCTCATACTGCCGAAAAGGGGCAGAGAGAGCAGTACCAAGCCGCACACGAAAGGAACGACGAGAGAGGAAGCTCTGGAGGAAGAGAGGGAGGTTCCCACGAAGGCCAAAAGAATGAAGTTGAGACAGAATATGATACCGCCAGGTAGTGTCGTAAGCCTTTTCCAGGTCAAAAAGGACGGCAACAACGGAGGTCTTCGCAGCAAAAGCAGTACGAATATAGACCTCCAAGTTCACCAGGACATCCGTTGTGCTGCGGCACTTGCGAAAACCAAATTGAGAAGGGGAGAGGTGGTGATAGTGTTCTAAGAACCACATCAAACGAACGTTAACCATACGTTCAAAGAGCTTGCAGACACAACTCGTGAGGGCAATAGGGCGGAAGTCCTTGGGGGATGACCCGAGAGACCCTGGTTCCGAACAGGGAGGACAACAGCATCGAGCCAGTCTTCAGGGACGACGACGACTCCCAGACCCGATTGTACAGACTCAGTAAATACTGAGACGTGCACGGAGGGAGATGGCGAAGCATTTCATAATGAACGCCATCGGAGCCCGCTGCCGTAGAACCGCAAAGGGCTAGGGCAGACTGAAGCTCAGAGAGAGAGAGAGAGGGATCATTATAGGGAAGGTGAAGATAAGTACAGAAATTAAAGGATGAGATTCAAGAAGAGGCTTACGAAGAAGGAAGGATGGGGGAGATGAGAACCAGAACTAACAGGAGAAATGGGAACCCAGTTCGGTCGCAACCTGCAACGGTCCGCCACAAGAGCACCATGGAGGCGAAGGACCGGTGAGACATCGGAAAACGAACTTACCCGCAATCTTGCGGATACGCTTCCAGACCAGTGGGAGAGGAGTTCGGACGTAACGGTGGAGACATAAGACGCCAGCAAGCACGTTTAGCCGCACGGATGGTCCTACGGGCCACCGCACTCGCCTTCCGAAACAAAAGAAAAGACTCAACGTCTGCCGGCGGCGATGTCTCTTCCAGGCTGCACGCTTACAGCGACAGCCCGAGCACAGTCCATATTCCACCAGGGAACGCACTTCCGCGTTCCCCGAGAGGAAGAGCGAGGAATAGAGTGGAGGGCAGCGTCAAAGACAGTGTCATGAAAAAGAAGGAGGGCGCGAGGGAGAGGCAGAACGGAGAGGTCGGAAATAGTAGCACGGAGAGTAAAGAGGCGCCAGTCAGCCTCGGCAAACCGCCACCTAGGGAAGGAGAGAGGAGGGGAAAAGAGAAAAAGAAAAAAATAGAAAAATGGTCACTGCCATGGAGGTCATCAAGGACCCGCCACCCGAAATCTAAGGAAAGGGATGACGAGCACAGAGAAAGATCGAGACAAGAAAGGGAGAGCGACGTCCGAGGAGTTCAAATTGAGTGGGCCTCACCAGAATTAATTAGGACAGGGGAAGAAGAGAGGTTTAAAGGTCAAGGAGGCGACCCGGGTGTTTGTCAGCACATCACCCCAAAGGGCATGACGACAATTGAAATCACCAGCAGGAGCACAGGCTCCGGCAAGGAGTCTAGGGGTGTTTAAGATCGGGAAAAGGGACAGTGGGGGAGGGGGGGGAGATAAATGGAACAACCGTGTACCATCTACGCACAAGACACGGGCGGCAGAACAGTGGAGAGGCGAGGAAAAAAAGTAAGGGGACAAAGGGAACATCGGAACGAATCAAGAGAGCAGAAGAATTATGGACCCCAGCTGTGCTGGGGGGGGGGGGGAGAAAAGAATAGCCACGGAAGCGACCAGGACGAGCACCAAGCATCGGCTCCTGGAGA
>WNGS01119443.1:0-13217 GCA_020271785.1 Procambarus virginalis
TCCCTTGATGGTGTGCATGTGTCAATGAAAAATTTAAAGTGCAAAGATGTTTCGGAGTGGTATTTTAGTCAAGAAATGACACAAAATTGGCTTATTGACTAGTGCGAGGCAGGACAAGAGATCGGAGTATATGTTGTGATCACTCAGTTAACAAAAAAATATTAGAATTTGTATGTGGTGAACACATCTCCCCAACTCTTCTGTGCATATTTCACAAAGTCTTTCTTCCTAACTCTCCCTCTTAGTTCGTGGACTGGTGGCCGTCCTTTGTTTAAAATTAAATCTACAAGCTTCACATTTTTCAAAAATGTTATTTGGTCATCAAAGAGAAAGATGATTTCCACGTTACGTTACGTTACGTAACGATATAAAGTGTTACAAGAACTGAACAGGCCTGCGTAAATATTTTATTTGTGTTTGGATGTAATGGTAAACATGGTTCACATTTTCAATAATGTTATTTGGACATCAGACAGAAAGTTGATTTCCACGTTATGTTACTAAGTGTAAGGGGTAAGCAGGAGCGGGTATAGTGTGGGATAATGTGGTCATTAACCCAGTCATGTGATAGACAGACATCGAGAGGTACACTGCTCGAATGCTCGCTCCTCAGTCATGTGGTATATTTTGGACGGCAGTTTCGCTAATGTATGTATGTTTTACCATGATAAATTTGTAAGTGCCTTATGTTATGATAAATATGTAACTGCATTATGAATATGTAACTGCAATATGTTATGATATGTCTACTAGTTATTGAATAAAAACGTATTAAGAGAGAGAGAGAAGGATAAACTATTTTTCACCCACTATGCTAACACCAGTCTCTGTATTAGAATTTGCAGGTGGTGATCATGTCTCCCAAACTTTTCTGTTTGTCTTCCAGCGTGGTAAGTCCTCTGTTGATCACGTGAGGAATGGGATGGTAACTCTACATTATGTGTTGTTATGGATAAGAACGTTGAACATTCTGTGACATTGTCTTGCTATGATATTAATACTGATGCCAGCAGTGCCATACAGTCCTAATGGCATAAGACCAACCTAACGTCATTTTTTTCAAATGGTATTTGATTATCAGACAGACAGAATGAAGTTCGAAAAATTAACATTAGTTTTCTATCTCTGGTGAGCTATCCGTCTAAGTGAAAGGAAGACAAAAAGATACGTGAACAGCGGCATCAGGAGAAAGGAAATGATGTTACTTTTCCCTATTTAATGATCTGAATAGAGCGAGAGAGAGAGAATGATATTCTGGATTGCAGAAAGTTGATGTTTTCAGCGTTACGTTACGTTACAGCTGTTACAGGGGCTAAAACTGTAGACAGTAATATTTATATGGAAAGAGATGTAATGGAGATATTGTGATGTGTTTGGCTAAACGTGGCTCACATTTCAATAATGATATTCGGACATCGGACAGAAAGATGATTTCCACATTACGTTACTAAGTGCCTCACTCACTCCTTCAGTATGAGAGCGTTGAACATTCTGAGACATTGTCTTGCTATGATATTACGAGTCTACTGTTGCGCACAGTGCAATACAGTCCTAATGACATAAGACCAAGCTGATGTCATTTTTCAAAAATGCTATTTGATCATCAGACAGAAAGAAGTTTTCCCGTTACGTAATGATAGTCATAACCTAGAGCTAACTATTTCACTATCGTCTCATCCGGTCTTATTCTCATCGATTGCTGTTTCACATTTGGATAATGTAGGTCTTAGAGACAACCTTGAACTCTGGATAATGAACAAGTCAATTTAATAATAGTAGTGAGACTATGTCTTTCCACTAAACAAGCTTGTGCTAATATTTTTATTGTTTGGAATGTAAGGGCAAAACACGGATCACATTTTCAATATTGTTATTCAGACATCGGACAGAAAGTTGCTCGTTACTCTTAAAATGATATTTGGGCAAAGAACGATGTTAGCATAGCATGTTGCTCACGTTACGTTACAAGATTATAAAGGGTAAGAGTGATGGGGCTGAAAATTGACATTAGTCTTCCATCCTCTGGTGGGCTGTCCGTCTAAGTAAAGGAAAAAAAACAAATATGAGAACAGCGGCATCAGGAGAAAGGAAATGATGTACTTTTCATATTTAATGATCTGATAGAGCGAGAGAGAGAGAGAGAGAGAGAGAGAGAGAGAGAGAGAGAGAGGAGAGAGAGAGAGAGAGAGAGAGAGAGAGAGAGAGAGAGAGAAGCATGAGGTTAGTAACCAGTGACTGCTATGTGTATCCCATGCAGTTGTGTTTACAAAAAAAAATATGATTTGTTATAAAAATAATAATAAGATTGAAGTCCACCTTATGACTCACTACTTTAAAAAGAAAAAAATGCTATTGAGCAAAGAATGATGATACCATGTTGGTCACGTTACGATACAAGGTTACACATATGATCAGAAATAATACTAAAGGCTTTGCACAGAACATCCGGTCTGGGAAGGGTGAAGTGATGCTCAATGGTTTGGGCATGGAAAGGAGGGGTGGAGTGGGGATGGGGGAATGGTGGGGGTGGATGGGGTGAGGGTAGGGTCATCCCACTACCTCGCCCATGTCACTACACCTCAAACCAGCATGAAGGTTAGACCCTAGCGAGACGGGTTGATGTTTCACTCATTCAGGAGTCTTGAACATTCTGTGTGGAATTGTATGTGGGGAACATTGCTCACCTAAGGGATAGTGAATGAATGGTGTGACGTTGTGTGTTACAAGGTCTGCAGTAACGGTGTGGAAGAAGAGGTGATAGAGATTGAGAAAACACGCTTACATTTCAATGATATTTATTGGGAGAGCCGATGTTGGGATCACAGTTAACAAAATTTGTAGGTAGTGATCACGTCTCACGCGTTGATGTGCAGACTTATTTGAATTTTCTAACTGACGCGTCATGATTGTAACTTGATTAGCTAAATGAATTGAGGGTTGTCCTTGACCCTTTGTGTCCTGCCTTATGACTGGGAAGGATCAATGGAGTGGATGAAGGACTCCCAATCTATCTGTCTACAGATTGGATGATTGGCTAGGATGACCAGCTTATTATTATTATTATTATTATCGTTGTAAATCGCTTAAGTGTTTAATAAAAGAAATAAATTTATATAATGTGTTTACTTTCCCCCGTTTTATTGCATATAATCTCTGCTGAGGGGAGATATGACGCCACCTATGCTAGAAAAGAGAAACGTTTCCGGTCAAATGAGAAGTGATTGATTGATGGTTGACAGGTGATGGCCTGTTGGGGGTGAGCATCTCTCAGTCCGCTCTAAGACATCGAAAAGTACTTAAGGTTAATGGTTCACTTCCTGCTGCCACTCCCTTCTCCTCCTACCCTCCGTCTGTCTGTCTGTCTGTCTGTCTGACTGTCTGTCTGTCTGTCTATCTGTCTGTCTGTCTGTCTGTCTGCCTGCCTCTTTCTTTCTCTCCTACCCTCCTGGCACTTCATGGATAATGGATGTCCCCTCACTTTCCCCTCCTTCTCTCGTCTTAACTCCCTGCCCCCTCTCAGGTATTGGGGGGTCCGCCCTCCCTCCACATGTCCGCATACCAAGCACATAGCTTCCATCCCTACCCAACGGAAGCTGACAAACCACAAATGGGTCTCTCACCGAGGGGGAGGTCCCCGCACTCTCCCACAGACTCCCTATCCTCTCCCTCCCTCACCCCTGCCCCTCCCCTACCCCAACAACATATGTTGGACCTTCTAGAGCACTCATCTCTAACTCTAGTCGCATAACAATACATAGTCTTTAATCATAAACTATTATCTACACACATGCTTAAGTCTACGGAAAACAAACCTACATATTCATTTACTCTTAACAACATATCCACATACCTCTTACTTTAGCACATACCACATAGCCCTACATACTCCCCTACCCCCCAAACAACATGACCCCAATCTTCCCTGACCACATACCCAAACACCAGATGCTTACACGCGTCCGACACGCCACAACTTCCGGGAAAATCCCCGCGCGGTGCTCTAGTCGCTAGGGGCTTCACCTGGCAGATGGTGCGCCCGGTTCTAGTCCCCAGGGGTCCACCTGGCAGATGGCGCGCATCCCTCTAGTCGTACTTTACACTACTTATAACCACCACCACCACCACTAAATACCCATCTTGGGGTTATCTTGAGATGATTTCGGGGCTTTTTAGTGTCCCCGCGGCCCGGTCCTCGACCAGGCTTCCACCCCCCGGAAGCAGCCCGTGACAGCTGACTAACACCCAGGTACCTAGTTTACTGCTAGGTAACAGGGGCATAGGGTGAAAGAAACTCTGCCCATTGTTTCTCGCCGGCGCCTGGGATCGAACCCAGGACCACAGGATCACAAGTCCAGCGTGCTGTCCGCTCGGATGACCGGCTCCCTAAATTCACCATCACCACAACTATAGCTCCACCAACACCACTATATAACTACCAACACCATTATATATCCACGAACACCATTATATTATTACCAACACTATAAATACCAACACCACTATATAACCACCAACACTACTATATAAATACCAACACCACTATATAACCACCAACACCACTATATAACCACCAACACCACTATATAACCTTTAATATACAACCCTCATACATACTGTACAACCAACACCACTATACAACCAATTGTTTCAATATACATTACACAACTACCAACAACACTATGAATTACCAAGTACAGTATGCAACTACTAACTCCACTATATACCCTTCATCACTACGATAATGCCTACAGTACCACTATTCAACCTTCAATGGGCTCGCCATAGCCCGTGCTACTTGGAACTTTGTCCCAGGTAGCGAATCGTTAACAACAACAACAACAACCTTCAATGCCACTTGGAAATCACAAGCACTACTGTACGACCAACTATACAATTATCACACACCCACCACCGCCACCATATAAGTGCTCAACCTATTTAACCAACACGATATATATAACCTTTACTACTATTCAACCTTCAACACCACTATACAACAACCAACACACCAGAAAACCACTAAATCCACTGTTACGTACCCCTATTGGATACGTATATAAATATTAAATAATTACAATTTCCATGCATCATTACTTGTATGTGCTTATATATTATATTATTAATTGTATGTGTTTATATATTATATAATTACTTGTATGCTTATATCAGTACTTGTATGCTTATATCATTACTTGTATGTACTGATATGTTATATTGTGGTAATGATCAGTGGGTGGATCAAACCGTGGGAAACCGTTATTATTGTTTTTTGTGGTGGTCAGTGAGTCAGCTTCCCGTGAGAAAGTTATATTTTGTACTGATCACTTAGTGGCAACACCGTGTGAAACCGTTATTATTTGTTCATCTAGACAGCAATATTGTGGGACACATTATTTCCTGTTAGGTTGGGCAGTTGCCAGAAATTTCATTTTATTTTATAAATATATAACTATTATATTAATAACTACATTACATCTGTGTATGCATGTAAATCTGATCATTCCTTAATTTAGTTAATTAATTCCCATTATATGGCTCCATTTAAGTAAGATTTATATTAAGTAAAAACTGTCACTCAAAATGTTGTGCAGAAGCGAGATCGGCTCCTGCCGTGAGAAAATTATTCAGTAACTGTTTGGACATAGGAAGGATCACATATAGGAGTTAAGTGCTGTTATATTATATCTATTATGTTCTGTTGTAGTATGTCAGTCTGTGGAGACATAATTTTATTTTGATCTATATGTGATTGCCCATCTGTTGATTGATATATAATATTGATAATTAACTGAAGTATATTTCTAATACACAGTTATTTTTATATGTGTGATTCCTTATTCCTAAGGGGGTGATGAATTTTAATTCTTGCCTTTACAAACCATGGGATTATACTGGTGACACACCTTGAGATTGCAGCATCGGTAAATGTCCCTAGACTACAATATTTTGTTGCTGTTACGTGTCACAAGCATTAATGTACGGTTTGTAACAGTGATTTTGGGGGTCTAGCCGGGAGATAGTGTTCCCACATATATTTACCTTTTGCTAATCTAACCTTGCCTTCCTAGGTACCAGTGTGCTTAGAAATCTGTGTGTTTTAGAAACTTGCAATATGCCATGCCAGAGTCATCCTGTGTAACAAGTTCCCTACGTTTCACGAATTTGGAGGTAAGTCATCCAATATTTTGTTTGTGCAGTGAGGCCATGCAAATTTTAAATGTCGTGACAATTTAAAGTGAAGTGTAGTGCTGTGCCGTTCTGTTAATTATTTTAGTCAGTCAAGTGCCAAGTGTTAATTAACCATGGAGGATCAAGTGTTGTCGCTGTTGGCTAATCCAGACTTTGAGGGAATTAATAACCTAAAAAAGTCTGCCGTAATAAATATGGCAACTAAGTTAGAATTAACAGCCAGAAATAACATGACTAAAGCACAAATTCTGAGAGTCATAGTGACACATTTAGTAGAAAATGGTGAGTTAGGAGAGGAATTTCTGGAGAAAGTAAGAGACTAGTGAGCAAATTGCTTTAAGGCGTCTTGAGTTAAGTGCACAAGTAACGTATGCTAAACTTGAGGCTCAAGAAAAAGAAAATGAATTTGCAAGGCAACAGAAAATATTAGAGCTTGAAGCTCAGCAGAGGGAGCTTGAAACTAGACGTATAGAGATTGCCGCACAGTTGCAGTTAGAAGCAACTAAGAAACAGCAGTTAGAAATTCAACAACAAACGGGAGAGGCTAACCACAGATTTGAAACATAGCGTTTGGCAGCTGGGCATGGTAATTCTAGCAATGTTTCAAATAGTAGTGATAATAATCCCATAAGTATAAATTCGTTCGTGCCCTTGTTGGGGTGGTTCTTCTCCGGTCCCGACCACGGCGGTCTCCGGGGTTGGAGGTCCCTGTGCCCTTCTTCATCACCTTCGAGGTCAACCCCGGAACTCACAGTTCCTGCGACGGCGCTGGAACCAATCGTATTGGCGTATGCCTTTCCATTGGAGACTTTCAGCGCCGTGGAGAAGGGGGACCTGCTGCCTGGGTAACAGCTTCTTCCCCGATTCAACCTACCCTGGATTTACGCCCTGGTGAGGCCACTCCAGACCGACAACCAGAGCGCAACTCCATAGTCTCCTGAGACTGATGGATGCCTACTACTAAGTATAAATAAATACATAGTTACCCAAGTTCAATGTGGAGGATCCCGAGGTTTTTTCTTGCATTTTTCTAAGATTGCAGTCAGTATGAACTGGCCATGGGATCAATGGGTTGCAATCATGCAAAGTCAACTGAAAGGGCAAAGTCAGGAGGTTTTTGCATCCTTACCTAATGAGAATAGTTTTGACTGTGAGTTTGTTAAGAAAAGCATCTTAATTAATTGCTTACCAATTAAATCCGGAAGCACACAGACAAAAGTTTAGGAACCTAAAGAGGGTAAGTGATCAGACAAAAGCAGATTTCACCTGTCTAAAAGTTAATTATTGCAACAGATGGCTAAAATCACTTTCAATAACCGAGTATGATGCTCTTAAGAATCTGCTTATAACAGAAGAAGTGATGTCATGTCTCCCAGACAAATTGTCCACTTTTATTGCAGAACAGAAGGATATAACAGACATTTATGAGCTGTCTAAGCTCGCGGATGAGCACGAGTTGTTGACTAAGACCCAGTTTAAGGCCCAATCACCTAAGTTTAACCGTAGAGTAAATTATAATGCTCACCGAACTCCTTATCAGTATAAATCCAATCCTAGTGCTCCAGTTACTACCATGAACTCTTCTCTTATTAAACCTAAAATTGTTACTCCATTGCCAGGACCCTCTAATCCTAGTAATGTTAATTCTAAACCTGCAGTTGGTTCCACAGGTGTGTTCTCTGTCAGGCATTGTACACATTGTAAGAGAAGAGGACATGTGATTGCTTCTTGCTATAGTTTGCGTCCTGAATTATGGCCAAATGGTCTTATTATGAGTAGAGGATTGCAAACTAATAATTCTCCATGTACTACAGTCAATCCCCATTGGATGGCTGAATTTAAACCATACATTTCTACAGGTACATTATTGTGTAAAGATGGTAGTAGTAAGACTGTTCAATTACTCTGCGATACTGGAACTTCGCAGTCTCTTATTGCCCAGAATGTACTTGCTGATGTTGACACCCGAGATCTTGGTGAAGTTGTGCTTCTCCAAGGTATTGCAGGTATTGTGCAACAGGTGTCTTTAATGCAAATTAACCTTGATTCTAATTTTACTTCAGGATGGTGTAATGTTGGTATAAGTAAACAACTGACCATTCCAGGGGTAGATATTATTCTTGGTAGTGATTTTGGCAACCGAAAGGTTGAAGGGACCAAGTGCCCCATAAGGGGTTTCATCACCGAAAAAATTCGGGAAAAAATCGTAATATTTTGAAATATTTATCAAAATACTACGTAGTTCTGGCAACACTCTGGTGCAATCAGAATGCTTTTACGATATAAATTGACTATTTATGGCACATTTCCATGCGTAATTGTGCAGAATCAGGTGCCCCGCAGCTGTGGCGCGCCGAAGGTATTTCGTGGTACGTTCTAAACGTCAATTTTTTCGTAATAACGTCATAAATAACTCTGTATGTATGATGAGTAAATATACACTCATTGGCAACTCTTTCATCCCTCGTGGGGTTGAGCAGGCCACAAGCCCTCAGTCACCTCGTGTGTCTTGTTGAATGTAGACGTTTTGTCGATGCGCGCCCCATTCTCGCTCTTGGAATAGCGCATTCTTGCGTCTACTGCACAATGACATATATAGATGAAGCGTTAGAAGATAAGAGCAGCAAATCTGGCACTCGGTCGCCGTCTTTATTAGGAAAAGAAAGCCGCTTTAGCGCGGAGAAGGTGAGGCGCGACACTGACACCTCCTCAACCTCCCTCAACCTTTCTCACACACCTTCCTCAACCCTCCTAGACCCTCCTCACACACCTTCCTAGACCTCCCTCCCTCCAACAAGCCAAGACAGGCTCCTGAGGAAGGTGATCCAGCAATCATGCAGGTGCCAGTGAGTGCCCATTGCAGTGCCACCTTAAGGACCCACAATTCGGACCAATTATAATAGGTTAGTATGTTTTAGTGTTATAATTGGATATTTTGTAATAAATAATTGTAATATATATGTGCAGGCATATATATATATATATATTTATATGGATTTTTTTTTTCAATTTTTTTCCGTTTGTTATCTGGGGATTTGCATGGAACTTACACACCTTGCTGAACGGATGCCTATCTGCAAGGGTGCCAATTATGAACGAAATTGGTCCACGTCAAGCTCGGCTACAGGTGGCCAAACTTTGATCTTATTTTACTCAGGTAAAGAAATTTTCAACTTCAAGGTGTTTCACAGCTTTCATTTTTTAATCAATTTACATGCAAATTACACCTTATATGTAGAGTTTGTGCTTCTACAATGTGTATAAAACATTTTAGTCCAAAGTCAATTTATTGATTTTATAAATATTGAAAACCATCATATATTGCAGATTTTTGGAAAGGGAACTTTGAATAATTGTACTATTGCACTAAACACATTTTTGATAAAACTGTCTAATGAAATCTTTTATTACATGCTAATGTGACATCTGATTGTTATAAACATGATTTTAGTTAACACATGTGTTCCTAGAAATTTTTCGAAAATGTTGAAAAATTCGTGGCATAATACGTTTTTTTTTTTCTCCCTTTCTATTTAGGTTGTGTTGCTGAAACTTGGACCAGTTGCAGCCCTTTCTATAACCATTACATAAATAAATTTACAAACAAATTGAACAACTTTTACTTTACCCGTAATATGCCCCCATAATGTTAATTAATCGCAATAATGAACTAGATCAACCAGAAGCAGATGATAGCATTATTTACCCTGATTGTGTTGTAACTAGATCAGTGAGAAAAACAGGTGAGAGTAATCCTGTCTTCACTAATGTAGCTGTTCTCAAGACCAGGATCCCTTCAGTAAAGGAGTGGGAGGTGGATCTTGAAGATTCTTTTATGACACGACTGGATGATGAGAGTGAGCCCCGCCGAACCTAAACCACAAGGAAAGTGAAGGTGAGGAGGCTGAACTATCTGTACCTTGCCCGCTTGTCTCCACTAAACTAGTTGTCGAAAGTGAGGCCGAAGTAGCTATGGCTCCAATTTATTCTGATCAATCGGGAAAAGAGATGAAGCTACTAGGTTCTTGCCCGCTCGCTTCTGAGTCCGAGTCATTGCCCTTAAGTGTTATACAGACTACTGATCCTAGTTTACTTGTGTGTATTTATGAGGCTCCTGATAATGATGCATTGGAGGAAGGGACGGGTTTCTTTTTCAAGGATAGACTTCTGATGAGAAGGTGGAGACCAAAGAGAACTCCCTCATCAGATGATTGTGAGACCAGAACCCAACTAGTTGTCCCCAATGTTTATCATAAGCAGGTCCTGCAGGCTGCACATGATGACCCCATGGGAGGTCACCAAGGTATCACAAATATGTACCATAAGATATGCAAATATTTTTACTGGCCCAATCTAAATAAAGATGTAGTCAGATATTGTCATAACTGTGTACCCTGTCAAATTGTTGGCAAACCAAACCAATCTGTGCCAAGAGCACCATTGCAACCTATTGTAGTTCGTGATGAACCATTTTCTCATGTTGTAATAGATTGTGTAGGTCCTTTACCTAAGACTAAGTCGGGTAACATTTTTATGTTTACTCTTATGTGTATGACGACGAGATTTCCTGAGGCCTTGAGAAATACCAAGACTCACAATCTCATCAAGTGTCTTAACCGATTTTTCTCCTTGTTCGGAATGCCTAGAGTTATCCAAAGTGACAATGGGGGAAATTTTTTTTCTAAGGTTTTCAAAACTTTCTGCAACTCCAAAGGGATTCAGCACACATTTTCCAGTCCTTATCATCCACAAAGCCAAGGTGGGCTTGAACGTTTCCATCAAACGTTGAAACAGATGTTAAAGACGACAGGAGAAACATCTACGTAATTGCGATGAGAATCTCCCTTTTGTGCTGTTTGCTGCCAGAGAAGGGTTACAAGCGTCATTGGGGTGTTCACCTTTTGAGCTCGTATTTGGTCACCAAGTGAGAGGTTCGTTAAAAATGCTCCAAGAAAAGTTGATGGGAGATGTCTCTGTTTATCAGAGTGGTTGGTACTTGAGTGAGGTCAAGGACAAGTTGTGTCAGGCTCGAGAGTTGGCGAAGGAACATCTGGAACAGACTCAACAAGCCATGAAACAAATATATGACAAAAAGTTCAGGGCTAAGCTCAGGCCGTTTGCTGTCGGAGATTTGGTGTTGGTGTTGAAACCTCGTTTGGGGACTTCCATGTCCCATAATTTGACGGACCCTACCAAGTGGTAGAGAAGGTGGGAGACCTAACTTACAAAATATTTAACCCTACTCTTTCAGAACATAAAATGAATGTGCATATTAACAGGTTAAAAGCTTATGTTGGACAGAAGTGGTAGCTTGTTTTATTAGGGAAGAGTTACCATCTGAGGGAAATTGTAGTGAAGAAAATTATGTTAATATTCAACTTCTCAGTTCCAGTTCCAATGGCAGGGAGATGCTATGTCATTTACAGGAGGAGCAACGTGATGAGTTCCAGGTTCTGCTGGACAACCATACATCTCTGATTGGGGAAGTTCCCACACAGACCCACCTCATCACACACGACATTCAGCTCCTGGACAGCACTCCAATTAGACAACATCCTTACCGAGTGAACCCAGAAAAGAGGAAAATTATACAACAAGAAGTGGACTATCTGCTCCAGCATAATTTCATTCGGCCAAGTCAAAGTACTTGGAGCTCTCCGTGCTTGTTAGTGCCAAAACCAGGGGGAACCTGGAGGTTGTGTGTAGATTATCGTAAACTGAACAAGAGCACTACTGTTGATGTATTTCCATTACCACTGTTGGAGGAGTGTATTGAATCAATAGGACATGCTAATTATGTAAGTATACTTGATTTATCAAAGGGATATTATCAGATTGCCTTAACTGATTATGCTAGGGAAGTTACTGCTTTTGTTACACCTGATGGTGCTTATGAATTCAATGTCATGCCATTCGGTTTGAGGAATGAACCTGCCACCTTTCAAAGACTCATGAATTTCTTACTCAAGGATGTGCCAGATTGTAGGGCCTACCTTGACGACTTTGTTTTATACAGTAAGAATTGGGCATATCATTTTTCAGGCCTTAAGCAATTGTTTACGGTGTTGAAAAACGCCAATTTAACAGTGAATATGAATAAGTGTAGTTGGGCAAGAGGGACTATAACCTATCTTGGGCATGAAGTAGGACAAGGTAAGATAATTCCTTTACAAGATAAGATACAAGCCATTGTGGACTACCCAGTGTTAACCAGTAAGAAGGGAGTCCAAAGATTTATCGGTATGTGTGCTTACTATAGGCGGTACTGTAGAAATTTTTCGACAGTTGCTGCCCCATTGACAAATTTGTTGCGAAAGCAAGTAAAGTTTAAGTGGACTCAAGATTGCCAGAATTCATTTCAAAACTTAAAGGGCATATTGTCAACGTCACCTGTTCTTGCTAGTCCCCAATTTGACAAACCTTTTATTTTACATTTTGATGCTTCAGATGTTGGAATAGGTGCTGTGCTTATACAAGTTGGACTAGATAATATTAAACATCCTGTATATTATTACTCTAAAAAATTTAATTCAGCCCAGAAGAACTATTCATTGGTAGAAAAGGAGGCGTTGGGTCTCATATTGTCAATCAAGAAATTTGAAATTTACCTTTCAGGTAATAAGGTGCTAGTGTTTACTGACCACAATCCCCTTGTATTCATTAATATGATGAAAATCAAGAACCAACGAATTCTGGCTGGTCATTGTTTCTACAAGAATTTAATGTTGAGATTAAACATATTCCGGGCAGGCAGAATGTCATTGCTGATGCTTTGTCCAGAAGTTTTGTATATGATGTACCATGAGTGAAATATTCTTTTACTTAACATTTTTACTTCAGAAAAAATGCCATTGATCTTCAATCCATTGCATTTTTTTCTTGGAGGTGGAAGTGTTACGTACCCCTATTGGCATACGTATATAAATATTAAATATAATTACTATTTCCATGCATCATTACTTGTATGTGTTATATATTATATCATTATTGTATGTGTTTATACATTATATCATTACTTGTATGCTTAT
>WNGS01119448.1:0-10409 GCA_020271785.1 Procambarus virginalis
TGCTCTTAAAATTAATGATGATTTGATTATTAGTACTACATTTTGCTAGTAGAGTTTCACAATAGTTGTGGATGCTTAGTTGATATGTGGTAGGACGCCAGGGGCCGGATTCAGGAAGGTACTTACGAAGGTTTTTCCTCTTAGCTAAGAATGTTTTCCTTCTTAGCGCCTTCGTGGCGGCTACGTCGGTATTCAAGTAGCTACACTAAGTGGAAAAACCTTCGTAAGTTCATTCCGGGATTTAAGTGTGGTTTCGACCACTCGTTGCTTTACGTAAACTGGATATACTCAATTTTCTCTACTACATAACACTGGGATAGATTTTAAGATTTTGGAACATAAACAAAAGATTATAAGAATTGAATCTAGTGAAGAGGAGTCTTCGTGTTAGTTATATATGCATTCTCTGCTTGAAACTTAAAGTAAATATGTCTTTTATGATAGTAGAATTAGTTTTATAATAGCAACATATTATACCGTAATTATTAAGTAAATAAACACTGGTAAACATGAAATATGAGAGAAGGTGATGAGCCCTGCTGATGGGATCATTTACTATCACCAAATGCCCCTGTTCACCTAGTAGTAAGGGTGTACCTTAGCTATACATACCCATTTCTAATTATTTAGTTTGGTTTTATTTTGAAATTAAATCTGGGTGAGACATAAAATATGCTGCACAAATGATGTTAGGTAAGGAAAAGGTAAAAATGTCAAAAAAACTATTCATTGAATACTTAAAGCTATAATTATGACTATATGGACTATTAAAAAGAGAGAGGGAAGTAGGGGTCCAAGACCTCTTCCTGTTACACAATTTGGCTGTGTGTAACCAAACTAGAAGTGCTCTACAAATCAAGGGACCCAGAATGTGGAATGTCCTCCCGAATCATGTTAAAGGCTGTACCTCTCTCAACCAGTTTAAGAGTTAAACCAAGTACTGCCTAATTAACTCCATGTAACCTAACTTACCTCCTAAAGTTGTTATGATCTCAGCCTGCAGGAGAAACGAGTCTCACCCTTTGAGAGTTATTCAGCAAGCCTGACCTAACTGGAAGGTCCAGGAATTATAGAGGCGATAACACAGATGTAAAATAGTGTGTTGAATTTATATAAAAGTTTGAGATTATGGGCAATGAACTAGAAAACAGATAAATGACTTGTTAGGAGATGTGGACAAGTTACTGGAGGCGTGAGGCTCGCTTGTGGAGGGCGATGACCTCACTTGAGGCCAGACATCGCAGGGGAGGAGCCGCGCTTTGACGAGCTCCCGCCAGGAGGGAACCCCTAGTGATATTATCTCCAAGAGAAGAGAAGGTGCAGACGTTCCAGCTGTTGAATCGAGCTGAAGACGTTGCGGTCTCAAGTCCTGGACGGCGAGGAGAGAGTATTAAGCCGCCCAGTGACAGTTTTGTGGGCTGTGACAAGCGCCCTGGTCAGACGTTGTCAGAGGGAGAAGCGCCCTCGACCAGATAATCTGTGGTAAGCCCGATTTAAGCCAGTTCATAGTGTTTGCTTGTAGTTGGTCGTGTGCCCAGCGACAGTAGCGATGTTTATTTTCAAGTTAGAAATGTTTTGGTATGGCAGAAAGCCTAAAATAAGAGAGTGAAGTGGGAGGAGCGCGGAGCGACGTCCGTCTTCTCTGAGCGCTGGCGGGCAACTGAAGGAGCCCGGCTCCTGAGGGAGGAGGCCCCTCCCAGCGTGAGTGAGGCTCGCCCAGCGAGGTGGCGCATGGACTCGCCCACGGGGGAGTCCACTCTCATTAAATGTAGAGGACAGATAGAGATTGGAGACAAAGATGTTGTGTGATTAATTTTGTTTATGTGTTAAAAAGGGAAACAATTTATTGGAGTGCAAATGGGTTGCAGGTTTGTCCTTTGGGGAAGAAGTTGCTGAGGACTTGGAAGCCAGCACAGAGGGAGTGGTTGATGAGACTCCAAGGCAGGGGAGGAGAGGACCCCGAGCTATGAAGAAGCAGTGAGGAGGAGTGTCACGTGCTTCTGCAGAGGTGGTGAAGTGCCACAGTTATTCGAGGAAACTTTATGGTGCAGCAGCCAGGAGAGCTGTGGATGATCCTAATAGGAGTAGGGAAGCACCATAGTTGTTCAAGGAATCTTCATGGTAGCAGCCTGGAGGAGCTGCAGAGGATCCTGGTGTTTAAGCCCTGAGGAACCTGAAGTTGTCAGGGTAGTGAAATAGTTCTAAATGATCACTTGTATGGAGGTGAGAGTGTTTGTCATTAGCGTGAACGACGCAGTGAGAGGTGAGTGATCGTTTGCCATTTATGTGCCAAGAAGTGTATATTGAAGTTTAGAGTTACAGACGTAGGCAGGAGTACCTACAGATATATATGTATTCTAAGACTGATAGAATGGTCGATTGATTCGTTGTGTGGCACGGATCATTTATACTGATATATATATATGTATGTTATTGCATTCAAATGCTGATTTGCCTTATATGTGTTTATAGGTATATATATATGTATACATTCTCTTGATGGTAGTGTAACATTATATTGTAAGACTTAATCTACTTGAGGAGGTTGATAATATTAGGTAATACCAAGAGATAGGATACCACTTAGCAAGCTGAGGATAGAGTTCTGATGGTGTTGGAGTGCAACCTGATTATAATAGTACAGAGTATAGGATTCATCATTATTATTATATGTATGCGTGTATTGTTATGTACTTCGTCCAGTAAATGTATCCAAATTTGCTGGTGTTTGCACTTGTCCCAGTGAGGCTTCCCAGGAAATAGTAAAGAAGAGAGAGAGAGAGAGAGCAAGAAACAGGAACCACTGCTGTGGACAGGGTAAGACAGAAGTCTAGTAAGACAAAGGGGATTGAGGAGGTCATATTCCATAAGGAGAGAGTGGGGAGTCACAGCGGCTCGAGTGGGTGTGTGCACGTGACAACAAGGCTGCGTGTTGGAGCCGCATCCCCTAAACGTGTGACGTTGAGCCCCTCTCCAAGAGCCAGAAGTGCCTAGTGTGATCTCCTAGTGAAATATGAGCATTTGTCGAGTTGTGGGTTGGGTGGTCCGTCAGCGGTAACACCACCAAATCCACCACCGCAACAAAATTGGGGGCCTGTGTCCGGGAGAGTGAACTGACACACCCACACCCTGTCCAAGAGTGGATTTGTACACCCTTGCTGAAATAGATAAACTGTGTGACCGCAGGTGTATATTCTCTCTCTTGGGAAGACTCACAGGACAAGATGGATAAGGTGCAAGCATTTGTGGAATCAGGCAAGCCTGAGGACTTGGAAGGTTGCACGAGGGATCAATTAAAACAAATAGCAGAAAAGTGTGGCTTTAGGTTGAAAGCATCTAAAGTGGCTGGGATGAAGGATGAGATCCTTAGGCAGTTAAGAGCCAAAAGCGAAGCGGCAGAGCTAGGAGCCCAGAGAGGAGCTGAAAGTGGAAAGGAGGATGATGGGCAGGATGAAGTGAGATCCCAGGGATCGAGTAGGAGCAGCAAGAGTAGCCGCAGTAGCAGGAGTAGCCGGAATAGGAGCTTGGAGAGATTCCAGTTAGAGCTCCAGATGCAGCGTGAGGAGAGACAGTTCCAGCTGGAAAAGATGAAATTAGAACTCCAGATGAAAAATGAGGCAGAGAAAACCAGGCTGGAAGTGGAAAAGAAAAAGAGAAAACCAGAATAAGGGAACTGGAGTTGGAACTAGAGGTGGAAAAAGAAAAGGAGAGAACAAAACAAATGGAAATAGAAGCGAATAGAACCTTGGCTGAGCAAAGGATCGAACATGGGTTGCCAGAGAGCACCACCCAGGTATCACGCTCACCAGATGTTAGGGTTAGGGAGAAGGACATTCCCTTGTTTGTTCCAGAAGAGGCAGAGAGCT
Organism: Procambarus virginalis; assembly: GCA_020271785.1. Classification (NCBI taxonomy): domain Eukaryota; kingdom Metazoa; phylum Arthropoda; class Malacostraca; order Decapoda; family Cambaridae; genus Procambarus; species Procambarus virginalis. The sequence goes on from WNGS01119448.1 coordinate 3,867, forward strand.
TTTTCGAGCACTTTGAGAAGGTGGCCAGCATCAAGGAATGGCCACAGGAGGAATGGGCCCAGCTGGTCCAGTTAAGATTGACCGGTGCAGCCAGGGAGGCTTACACCCAATTGTCTCTAGAAGAGTGCCAGGATTATGCCACAGTAAAGAGCAGCATATTGCGCTCGTTCCAGTTAACCCCAGAAGCTTATAGGAAGCGTTTCAGAGAGATGATCAAAGTTGGAGCATGTACGTTTGCTGAGACAGCAAGGGATCTGGAAAGACGATTCCAGAAGTGGATTGAAGCTGCTGGAGTTGGATCTTACGCTGACCTGAAGCAATTGATGGTCATGGAGAAGTTCTTGGAGATGATGCATCCCGAAACAAAGTTCAAGATCCAAGAAGCAGGGATAAAGGAGGTGAGAGATGCCGCAGATAGGGCGGACATGATTACGGAAGCATATAAGAGCTTGAGGGAGAACAGAGTGAAGAATGAGGTGAGACGCAGCAATGGCAGATCCAGTGGAGCCTGGGGAGGAAGAAATTACGAAAGACCCAGAAGAGTCTGGGGTGAGAAGAATTTTGATAAATGGGCGGATAAACGTAAGTACCCTAAAACTCAGAAGAGTAGGTCGCGCACTTCGTCTGAAAGTGAAGATGAAGGAGCTAAACGAGAAACAAATCATTATCCAGGAAATCAAGAGTCCAGTAAAGCCCCACAGAGTGCAAGTAGTGTACCTGGCCCGAGGAACTCTCATGCGAGTGGACAAAGTCAGAACCACTCTGGTACATATAGAAGAAACTTTTCCCAGGTGAGATGTTACAACTGTAACGGATTGGGTCACGTGATGCGAGATTGTCGGCAGGGCAAGAGAATTGTGACCCTGGCCATGTGTGACCCCCGAAGTAAATATACTAATGTGTTCCGAGACAAACCACAGATGGTGAACTTAGTGAACGAGAGGTATAGGCCGTTCATAAGTAAAGGTTGGATCAGTATAGGAGGCCAACCTGAGGTAGAAGTTGGTATCTTAAGAGATACCGGAGCTAATCAGAGCGTGATTGCGAGAAGCCTGATTGGGAATGATCGACGGTTAGCTGGCAGGAGAAAGATGAAAGTATATGGGTTATTGTCTGAGAGTGACATGCCCGTTTGTACTGTCCAGCTAAGGTCGGAATATGTGTCGGCGGAGGTGATGTTGGGAGTGTGCCCCGACATACCTGTTCCAGGAGTCCAAGTGATCCTGGGGAATGACTTGTGCGGGACAAAGGTGTTGCCAAGAGTCATAGCGGAGACTGTGCCAGAGGAGTGCCCAGAAGGCCACGGCACGGGTGGGACACCTGAGAGTGTGAACCTGACTGACATCCGAGGAGATGAGTCAGGAGACCGCCAAGCCATTGAGTACCCTGTCTCGGTAGTGATGAAGACAGAGGTGGCCGACGAGGAAGACGCTGGAGAAGATGAGACAGTGTCTATTCAGCCGGTAGAAGATATCGACGTAGATATAGCGTGGCTGTTTGATGAAGGTCCAGCTCAGGAAGATGAAGTCTCGGTGAGGCCAAAAGTGAAGATGGCCCAGCCAAAGAAAAATCATGTGAAGAGAGCGAACCTGAGTAGACCCCAGCCTGCTGAAATTAAGGGTCGGAAGGTGAATGCAACTGTGCTGAGCAGAAGTGAGGAAGGATGTGGACATACTGAGGACGGGAGTAGAGCGTCAAGTGGTCCACGAGCACAGAGGCATTTGGATAGTAGAGTTAAGTTGTTTGAGATGTCAGGAGTTGACATGTTTCACAGAAAACGCGGAGGAGAGATAGTGAAGAAGAGTAATAGCCGAGAAAATGGAAGGAGAAGAGACAGTATGTGTGGAGAGATGCTTACGAGCACTCTAGGAGAGGTAAAGCAACATGTACGATCGAGTGCTGTTGGATGTAGTACAGGGCTCGGAGAAACTTTCAGGGAACAAAGAAGAGTTGAAGGAGAAGAAATGGAGTTGTATAGAGGCGAGAAGTGTGAGAAGAGGATGATGATACAAGCATGGAGGAGTAGAAGAAAGCCGAGGACTCGATGGAAGTCAAACAGGATGAGGTCTCGGATAAATGAGGAGACGAAAGGGAGGATCGTCGGTGAAGACGAGGGAGTGAAGTATGATGGCAGGAGACGAAAGTATAATGGCAGTATATGGAAGTGTGAAGACGACAGAGGAGGTACAGACAGTAGATGTCTGACTCTGGACGTGAAGAGAAGAAGACAAGGAAACGGAGGGTGGAAACAATAAGTAGAGTTGACCGATGGAGTGCAGGCGTCCAAGGAGGACAGCCTAGCCAAGAGGTGTCAGGGAAGTCAAATCGTTTGTGAGAAGATCATGTTTCGGGCGAGTTGTGAGCCAGATGTTGCAAGGTGCAATGAAGTAGTTGTAGACTCTAAAGAGTACGTAAGCAGATCAACCGGTCGAACCAATCGGTTGGAGAACGAGACAGTGTGGTGGCGGATGTATTATCCCGAGCTTTGCCACTGGAATAACTCTCAAAAATAAGGGGAGGGGAGTGTTATGATCTCAGCCTGCAGGAGAAACGAGTCTCACCCTTTGAGAGTTATTCAGCAAGCCTGACCTAACTGGAAGGTCCAGGAATTATAGAGGCGATAACACAGATGTAAAATAGTGTGTTGAATTTATATAAAAGTTTGAGATTATGGGCAATGAACTAGAAAACAGATAAATGACTTGTTAGGAGATGTGGACAAGTTACTGGAGGCGTGAGGCTCGCTTGTGGAGGGCGATGACCTCACTTGAGGCCAGACATCGCAGGGGAGGAGCCGCGCTTTGACGAGCTCCCGCCAGGAGGGAACCCCTAGTGATATTATCTCCAAGAGAAGAGAAGGTGCAGACGTTCCAGCTGTTGAATCGAGCTGAAGACGTTGCGGTCTCAAGTCCTGGACGGCGAGGAGAGAGTATTAAGCCGCCCAGTGACAGTTTTGTGGGCTGTGACAAGCGCCCTGGTCAGACGTTGTCAGAGGGAGAAGCGCCCTCGACCAGATAATCTGTGGTAAGCCCGATTTAAGCCAGTTCATAGTGTTTGCTTGTAGTTGGTCGTGTGCCCAGCGACAGTAGCGATGTTTATTTTCAAGTTAGAAATGTTTTGGTATGGCAGAAAGCCTAAAATAAGAGAGTGAAGTGGGAGGAGCGCGGAGCGACGTCCGTCTTCTCTGAGCGCTGGCGGGCAACTGAAGGAGCCCGGCTCCTGAGGGAGGAGGCCCCTCCCAGCGTGAGTGAGGCTCGCCCAGCGAGGTGGCGCATGGACTCGCCCACGGGGGAGTCCACTCTCATTAAATGTAGAGGACAGATAGAGATTGGAGACAAAGATGTTGTGTGATTAATTTTGTTTATGTGTTAAAAAGGGAAACAATTTATTGGAGTGCAAATGGGTTGCAGGTTTGTCCTTTGGGGAAGAAGTTGCTGAGGACTTGGAAGCCAGCACAGAGGGAGTGGTTGATGAGACTCCAAGGCAGGGGAGGAGAGGACCCCGAGCTATGAAGAAGCAGTGAGGAGGAGTGTCACGTGCTTCTGCAGAGGTGGTGAAGTGCCACAGTTATTCGAGGAAACTTTATGGTGCAGCAGCCAGGAGAGCTGTGGATGATCCTAATAGGAGTAGGGAAGCACCATAGTTGTTCAAGGAATCTTCATGGTAGCAGCCTGGAGGAGCTGCAGAGGATCCTGGTGTTTAAGCCCTGAGGAACCTGAAGTTGTCAGGGTAGTGAAATAGTTCTAAATGATCACTTGTATGGAGGTGAGAGTGTTTGTCATTAGCGTGAACGACGCAGTGAGAGGTGAGTGATCGTTTGCCATTTATGTGCCAAGAAGTGTATATTGAAGTTTAGAGTTACAGACGTAGGCAGGAGTACCTACAGATATATATGTATTCTAAGACTGATAGAATGGTCGATTGATTCGTTGTGTGGCACGGATCATTTATACTGATATATATATATGTATGTTATTGCATTCAAATGCTGATTTGCCTTATATGTGTTTATAGGTATATATATATGTATACATTCTCTTGATGGTAGTGTAACATTATATTGTAAGACTTAATCTACTTGAGGAGGTTGATAATATTAGGTAATACCAAGAGATAGGATACCACTTAGCAAGCTGAGGATAGAGTTCTGATGGTGTTGGAGTGCAACCTGATTATAATAGTACAGAGTATAGGATTCATCATTATTATTATATGTATGCGTGTATTGTTATGTACTTCGTCCAGTAAATGTATCCAAATTTGCTGGTGTTTGCACTTGTCCCAGTGAGGCTTCCCAGGAAATAGTAAAGAAGGAGAGAGAGAGCAAGAAACAGGAACCACTGCTGTGGACAGGGTAAGACAGAAGTCTAGTAAGACAAAGGGGATTGAGGAGGTCATATTCCATAAGGAGAGAGTGGGGAGTCACAGCGGCTCGAGTGGGTGTGTGCACGTGACAACAAGGCTGCGTGTTGGAGCCGCATCCCCTAAACGTGTGACGTTGAGCCCCTCTCCAAGAGCCAGAAGTGCCTAGTGTGATCTCCTAGTGAAATATGAGCATTTGTCGAGTTGTGGGTTGGGTGGTCCGTCAGCGGTAACACCACCAAATCCACCACCGCAACATGAGCCTAGTACCACACAAGATACTTAACATGAGGAAGGAACTTAATATTAACTTAATAATAGAATATGAGTGCAATATTGTACTGCATTACTCCTTGTAATGATCCTCATATTGTGCTTCAGTAATCCAATGTATAACCCTGAGATGTTTTCCTAAATGTATTTAGGATTCATTATTCATTATTGTATTGTGTATTGTTAATTGTGTATTGTTCTGATCTGCTTTTGTGTCGAAAATTCTTGCATCGTACCTGTAATTTTTTTTTGACAATTTACTGTAATTATCCTGCTTAAAATCATCTGTACTTGTAAAGTAAAGCTGTAATGTACCTGTTAAACACTTTTATCAATTTTACTCCTAATTATTCTCTAAAACTTTGTTTGTTTAAGGATTTGCTCAAAGATTAGTTTAAGGACTTGCCCAAAATGCTATATTATCTAGTGGCTTTACAAGATTGTAATTCCAACTTAAACTCTATGTTGTCTCTTAACCCCCAATGTACGTTCTTGTATATATATAAATAAATAAAATAAATAAATAAATAAATAACTAGGGATCGAGGCATTAATGCGCAGTACGTGCTTCCCTCACCTGTGACGTCACAGCGCCATCTGACGACAGCACACAACACAGGCGGCCATTTTATGTTCCACCAAGATTAAAATTTTGTTTTTTAAATTTTGCCCCGAGTGTCGAGTTTATTGGGCAGCGCCCAATGTGTTCGCAATAGAATGTTCTACAAGAACATATGTATAAAATGTCACAAAAGGATGCGTTAGACCGGCCGCAAATGAACAACTATACATAGATCACTCGCCGTCGGTCCGTAGAATTACCCAAATCTACCCAAATGTACCCAAATCCTCCTAGCATTACGTAAGTAATGAAGAAATATGATATATTTACTTACTGTAATGTTGGTGCTGCACGTAGAACACGATCAAACCTTTTCACTCTGAAATAATGTAATTTCATATCGAAATTTGAAGTAAATATGTAGCAGGTGACGCCATAGGAAGTCGACGGTCCAAGCGACAAAATTGTGGAGCGACTTATCCAAGATATATGGTCGCCTGGAGAGTGTTTGCTGCCATATCAGCCTCCTGTACACAGTGATCTAGTCGTCGCACTTCTTTGCTCAAATTGTCGCAAATTTAATTAATGATATTAACAAGTAGAATGGGTGTTTGTAATAATATCTTTCATAAATACCACAAAACATTTAATATTTATTTAAAAAAATGTGTCTGGAAGTTAATCAACTCCACAGGACAATAATTTTGCTATATAGATACTATCGTTATTCGTTTGTATGCGTTCGCTACTTAAACGAAGTAGCGTTTAAACGAAGTACACCACGGAGACTGTAAGTCTCCGTGGTGTAGTGGTAAGACACTCGCCTGGCGTTCCGCGAGCGCTATGTCATGGGTCGTATCCTGGCCGGGAGGATTTACTGGGCGCAATTCCTTAACTGTAGCCTCTGTTTAACTCAACAGTAAAATGTGTACTTGGATGAAAAACGATTCTTCGCGGCGGGGATCGTATTCCAGGGACCTGCCCGAAACGCTACGCGTACTAGGGCTGTACAAGAATGTAACAACTCTTGTATATATCTCAAAAAAAAAAAAAAAAAAAAACTGCTCATGTCCTTTTCGTTCATAGAACACCGAACCTAACACGCTCTCTGATATATTGCTTAGTTAATAGAGATTCGCAAATAAACTTATATTTGTATATGTTATTAGAAAGGCAGAGATAAAATAGTTTTTGTGAATCCATCACAGAGATTATATCTTATTAGACAGGAAAGATATTCATATTTCAAACAGGGTTTCTTGGCCGACGCTCTCCCTATCGATGGGATCTATGATCTTTCGAAGATCAATGTTAATTTAATCTAAATATTGTAATAAACGAAGTTT
>WNGS01119450.1:0-20524 GCA_020271785.1 Procambarus virginalis
AATATATATATATATTGTGACGATAATCTCTTATCAGAGATTTAGCCTGCTATTTCTGCGAATCACGCCTGTCCTCATCAATATACAAGATACGTTTTGTAGTGGCTAAACGTATAGATAGCCACACGTACCAGCAACTCCCTCCTTCCCCCCCACTGCTGCACCTGGTCGACGCGCCGAACCCTTCAACTGCCTAACTAGCGACTTGCGCCATCCAGCTTCCTCATTGGCCGCCAACCAACACTCCACTCCGGCTCCCCGCCAATCACAAGACCTCACCAGTTATTGTTGGAGTCCCTTGCGTTTCTGCCAGCCAGAATATTGTGTGCTCGCAAGCTGTGAACTCCTAAGTGACTCACTCTGTGTGGTCAAATAGAGGTTTATAGTTAGTGCATATATTCCAGCATTCATATTTTACTTACTTTTGTATGTCAATTCTCCTCCCCATTAACGTAATCTATTTTCATGTTTATATTGTTTATTATTTTGCCAGTAAGCCAAGATTTTGCATTTATTTCAATTTGTGTTTTATTGTTATTAAAATCCATATTTTTTATTATTGCTTTTCGTCTTTCCAACCTTACCACAGATTACCAAATCACGCAGTCAGTCATTTTTTTTTTTCTTTTTTTTTTTCCTTTTCTTTTTTTATATTATATGTGGCCCAGCACTGACACCTGCTAGTTGGAAGACTGCCGACACCATTTCCAATCGTTACCGTCACAATAAATGGGGGCCTGTCCACGGAGCCACTATTAAATGGAGATCTGTCCACGGAGTCACTATTAAATGGAGATCTGTCCACGGAGCTTCACTCAGGTATTGGTAATTGTGGTAAGCGCACTTGGCTCTTATTTCCCTTGCTTCCATTATTCACATTAATCATTCTTTATTTTATATGGTGCTGTGTATATTGTACATTACGGGAATAGCATATGGTGAGAGTGAGACAACTTTGGATTACGTGGTGACTGTAGGCCGCAGTCATACTCTTAATTGGTCGTCTCCCCTTCCGTGTTATCCTCCGTGTTTAACATCTTTGTCCCCCATATTTCTCACTTTTTGACAGATTATCACATAGGTACCCTGGTACTGTGGTCTGTCTCCGGGTCAATAGCACCCAAGTCCTGCAATCCGACTCTAGGAGGAAAAAGAGGGCTTTAGATCCTCTAGCACGAACTATTATTGGCGAATTGGGACCTCGCCGATAGTTCTCGTCACCAGTTGACACTCGCACCCCTACTCGTCGGTCAGACTGATGGTATTTACCTAAGGTAGGGAATTGGCGTTCTTTCTTTTGAGCACAAAAGTTCGCTAATTCTGTAAATACCATATTCAATTTCAGTGGGTACCATTGCTTATGTTCTATAGTGACTTGGCAAGGTATGACTACATTTTTTGGACTACCTCATTTATTTTGAAGCCATTTAGTGTTTCACTTGTATTTTAAAATTAGTTTTCACTAATTAGTAGGATTTTCTTGCCTTTATCCTCCCATAGTGAGTACCAGGTACAAGATTTCCTGCGACCTTCATTTACCATCTTGAATTACTTTAATTATTAATAATTCCCCACAGGATAGGTATCAGTTGCCACGTTTCCTGTTTCTGACACTCGCCATATTCTCACTATATTCATCTCCTTTGTTTTGCTATATTTTCACCATGTTCCGCTTACAAGTTTTCAAAGCAGATCCAGAAAGTGAAATAGGGACCTTACGTCACGCTAAGAGGGTCGATTTGTTAACTCTTGCACATGAGTATCACTTAGAAGTTCCTGATGGAGCCAACAAATTTGCCATTAATAATATGATACTGGATCACCTTGCTGATGAAGTATTATAGATTCTTCTACCATGAACAGTACATTATTTCAGATAAAGATGACTTGAGAGCGATAAAGCTCAAATTGGAACTTGCCAAGATCGAGCTACAGCAAAAACAAGGAAGCAGCTGCAATCCGGAGGAAGAAGTGAAAGGGAGGCCCTACTCTCAAGGACAGCAAGAAACGTGAGTTGGCCTTATACAAACAGCGACTCGAGATACAACGCGAACACGACCAACGACAGGCAGAAGCAGCTCTAAACTGTCGTGACCGAGAACTCACGAGGGACGCTGCACACCAAGCTCAACTCCAACAAGCGGCAGCTAGTCTTCCTCCCAGTTTCAATATCTCCCATGCAAGTAAGTTAATGCCCCCGTTCCTCGAAACGGAGGTGATGTGTTCTTTACCACTTTTGAGACCCTTGCTGTTCAACTTAATTGGCCTGACGACCAATGGGCTACCCTTCTCAGAGTACATTTAACAGGTAGAGCAGCAGTCACACTCAGCACTTTGGCTTCGGAAAACGACTACACCACCCTGAAACAAGCTGTGTTGGACGCCTACCTTCTCTCCACCGAAAGCTATCGACGAAAGTTTCGTGACTACGTCAAGGCAAGTACCACCACCTTCTTAGAATTTGCTAACACCAAACAAAGATATTTCATGAAATGGCTGGAGGCAGCACATGTCTCTACTTTTTCAGAACTTGTCAACCTCATACTGGTTGAAGAATTTTTGAGACGTGTACCTCCTCCTGTCCGCCTATACTTAGCAGACAAGGAAGAGACGGAATTAGTGAAGTGTGCGAAGTCAGCTGACACTTACAGCCTCATCCACCGGCTGACTCCAGATCCTACCAGCAAGAAGTCTTGGTACAGTTACGAGAAAGCGAGCCCAGATCAAGGTACCTCTCAACTGTACTGCAGGTATTGTCGATTATATGGACACACCATTGACAAATGTGGTAAGTCCCAATCTAAAGGTAACGTCGAACCCCCTAAGTCTAAAACTACTCACCCTAAGTCCGGTAAGCCTGTAATGAATGTTGGTGTTCATGCTAATGATCTCTCTCTCTTTACCAAGCATCTATATCCAGGAACTATCTCCCACGGTTCAGATTCAGAGGGACGTTTCGGACTTAAGATCCTAAGGGACACAGCGGCTCTACAATCGATCGTTTGAAATCGGCTGTGCCCAACGTCGCCTACACAGGAGAGACTGTGTTCATCACTGACCTTACTGCTACAACTCCTTATCCACTTGCCCGAGTTTACCTGGATTGTCCCTTCGTGACGGTGAAGTCCAAGTCGCCGTCAGGGAAAAGCCTTTTCCCATGCCTGGAGTGCAACTTCTCCTGGGCAACGACTTGGCAGAAGACCAACAACCAAACAACCTGATCATCAAGGACATATCCAAGGTAAGCAACTCTGTGGTGGATAACCCGATTTTTGAACATTTCCCAGTAAAGGTTCAAGAGAGTGATGAAGGTTCTCCTCCTTATGGTGACCACCCGTGCTCAAGCTGCACGTCCACAGCCAGCCGACTCTACTGCTACCGCTGTCCCTCAGGACCCTTCGAAACTACCCCCTAACCTGACCGCGGTGGAGTTCCGTAAGTTACAGAGAGATGATCTTACATTGACACCATTATTCTTTCAGGCTGAAACCCAATCCGACAGTGTTCCTGGGTTCTTTATGGAGAACGAAATACTCTATCGCAGGTATAGACCCAGTAAACTGAAGGACGAGGACGATTGGGCAAACGTTGAACAACTAGTGATTCCCACCAGCCTGCGGCCCACGATTCTACACCTGGCCCACGGCGCTTTGTCACACTATGGGTTCAACAAGACTTACCATGGAATTCGACAGACTACTACTGGCCAGGTATGGTAAACGACGTCAAATCTCATGTCAAATTATGCCACGTGTGTCAGTTAGCCGGGAAACCGAACGTTTCCATTCCCAGAGCACCACTGATACCCATCCAGGTGCCTGAGGAACCGTTCCACAAGCTCATTATCGACTGCGTTGGTCCTTTGCCTCGGACCAGTGCAGGCAACTCATATATCTTAACCATCCTGTGTCCTACCACCAGATTTCCGATAGCAGTTCCAGTAAAAAATATTACAGCTGCTACAGTGGTGAAGAATCTACTGAAAATCTTCACCCAGTATGGATTTCCGAGGGAGATTCAGAGCGACTGTGGTACCAACTTCACCAGTGATCTCTTCAAACGGACTCTGGAGGAGTTCAACATCAAACAGGTACTGTCCAGCCCCTATCATCCTGCTTCACAGGGTTCTCTCGAGCGTAGTCATCAAACCATCAAGGCACTCTTAAAAAATTCTGTAATGAGACCTCAAAGGATTGGGATAGGCAAATTGATCTCATTTTGTGTATTTTCAGAAGTCTTCCCAACGAGTCACTAGGAGTATCTCCTTATGAGATGCTCTACGGACGTAAGTGCCGTACACCTCTCAAGGCTTTCAAGGATTCTCTACGTGATGACACCTTCAGTGAGCATCAGAGTGTGCCCCAGTATCTCCAAAATCTCCGACACATTCTAGAGAGGGTCCATTCCTTTGCCAGCAACAACCTACAGAGAGCCCAGGAGAGGATGAAGACTCGTTACGACCGGCACTGTAAAGTAAGGAAGTTTACACCAGGAGACTTAGTGCTTGCCTATTTCCCTATCCCAGGTTCTCCTTTACAGAACAGGTTCTCAGGACCCTACCGTGTTAAGGAGTGCCGGAACAACTTCAACTACGTTCTCGAGACCCCGATAGGCGGCGGAAGACCCAGCTGTGCCACATTAATTTACTCAAGCCCTACCATGGGGTTCCTCCCACTGTGTTAACCAATTTCACCTCATTTACAGGTCCATACAGCCACAGTGAGACCTTCCCTGCTTCTCCTTCCGAGAGCACTGACACTGAGACAGCGCGCTCTCTAACTCGGAAATCCTTACTAACCTTCAACATCATTTTCAGGACGATAATAGTGCTCCACTAATCAAACTCGTCAGAGAATATCAAGAGTTGTTTCGAGATGACCCCCAAGAGTGTACTGTAACTCGGCACGACATCCAACTGCTACCTGACACCCAGCCGATTCGCCAACCATTCTACCGAATCAGCCCGAGCAAAACGGAAGTCATGCGGGCTGAGGTACAGTATCTCTTGGACCATGGACTGGCTACCCCCTGTGAGTCCCCCTGGGCCTCACCATGCATCCTGGTACCCAAACCTCACGGCAAAATCCGTCTGTGTACGGATTATAGGAAGTTGAACCAGGTCACAGTGAAGGACGCCTACCCAATACCCAGGGTAGACGACATTTTGGATGCCATTGGTAATGCCCGCTACCTGTCTCAGGTAGACCTACTAAAGGGCTACTACCAGGTGAGTTTAACGGAGCGAGCTAAGGTACTGTCCGCCTTTATAACCCCCTTTGGTCTCTACAGGTACAATCGCCTTCCCTTTGGACTCTGCAATGCCCCAGCCACCTTTCAGAGAGCTGTCAACCGCGTCATCCAGGGCTTGGAAAACACCTATGCCTATTTGGACGACATCGTAGTAGCATCCAACACCTGGAGCGAACACCTGCTCCAGCTACAACGATTGTTCTACAAGCTCCTGAAAGCCGGCCTCACCATCAATTTGGGCAAGTCCACCTTCGCGAAAGGTAAAGTGCGGTACCTGGGTCATGTTATAGGGAGTGGCAACCTGGCTCCGTTAAACATTCACATTCAAGCAATCCAACAGTATCCACAGCCTACTACCAGGAAGCAGCTCCTGCGCTTCCTTGGTCTTGCTTCCTATTACCGTAGGTTTGTGAAGAATTTTAGCACTGTTGCAACCCCATTAATCACCTTAACCAGTCCCAAGCAACGGTATAATTGGACCAGAGAGCAAACCGTTGCATTCGAACAACTCAAATTCCTCCTCTGTTCTAATCCCATTCTCGCCTCACCAGATATCAAGAAGCCTTTCATCCTCCATGTCGACGCCAGTGGTACCGGCATCGGAAGTGTCTTAATGCAGCAGCGAGGCGAGGAGGTTCTACCTGTCAGCTACTACAGTTGCAAGTTGAAGCCTCATCAGAAGAACTACAGTACTATAGAGAAGGAACTCCTGTCCATCGTCCTGAGCTTACAACACTTTGCACCATATCTGCACGGTGCTAGGTCCACTACCATCTATTCGGACCACAACCCTCTGAGATTTTTACATCAAGCCCAATTTAATAACCAACGTCTGCTGCGATGGGCTTTATATCTTCAAGGCTTCAACTTAAAGATCTGCTACATCAAGGGGCCTGATAACATCATCGCTGATGCCCTCTCCAGAGTGCATGAGGTAGAGGCAGCTCCACCTCCCACTCTACCTCCAGTGGACGTGATTCACCCGAAACGGCAGGCTTCGGGGGAGAGTTGTGACGATAATCTTATCAGAGATTTAGCCTGCTATTTCTGCGAATCACGCTGTCCTCATCAATATACAAGATACGTTTTGTAGTGGCTAAACGTACATATTAGCCACACGTACCAGCAACTCCCTCCTTCCCCCCACTGCTGCACCTGGTCGACGCGCCGAACCCTTCAACGGCCTAACTAGCGACTTGCGGCCATCCAGCTTCCTCATTGGCCGCCAACCAACACTCCACTCCGGCTCCCCGCCAATCACAAGACCTCACCAGTTATTGTTGGAGTCCCTTGCGTTTCTGCCAGCCAGAATATTGTGTGCTCGCAAGCTGTGAACTCCTAAGTGACTCACTCTGTGTGGTCAAATAGAGGTTCATAGTTAGTGCATATATTCCAGCATTCATATTTTACTTACTTTTGTATATCAATTCTCCTCCCCATTAACGTAATCTATTTTCATGTTTATATTGTTATTATTTTGCCAGTAAGCCAAGATTTTGCATTTATTTCAATTTGTGTTTTTTATTGTTATTAAAATCCATATTTTTTTATTATTGCTTTTAGTCTTTCCAACCTTACCACAGATTACCAAATCACGCAGTCATTCTTTTTTTTTCTCTTTTTTTTTCCTTTCTTTTTTTTATATATTATATGTGGCCCAGCACTGACACCTGCTAGTTGGAAGACTGCCGACCACCATTTCCAACTCGTTACCGTCACAATTATATATATATAGATATATTATATTATATATCTATATAATACCTATATATATCTATTGATATAATATATATATATATCTATATAATTATACATATATTATATATATTTATATTTTTATAAATTTTCTCCCACGCCAGTGTAAGGAGCATATCTACCGTTACCAAACGTGGCGGGGTAAGTTATTATGACATATGTGGGAGCTTGAGGTGTTCTCGCGTGGAGAGAAATAAAACTAAAGAAGAGTGTTTTGGCCAGGGCTAGGACCTTTTGGAGCCAATAGGGCGCCGACCCTGCGTTTTCGCGCAAAAGACAATACGTCAGTGGCACCAGATGGGTCAAGAACGGTGACGTGGTACAGGGAGGGCCAATGAGAAAATGCCCTTGGCAAGTATGACGTCACGAGTGAAGGGGGGTCCAAGTGGCGCGCCTGTGGTGCTGGAGTTAGATACGACACGTCGTCAAGGGCGGATGTGTGATAGGGGGCCCGTCAGTCTGACAATTTTCGCCCCTCTCCGGTGAATATACGCATCTCCAGAGGTCTGCGAGCATCCTGTGAAATCTTTTGAACTCGTGAGGCGGACAGAAGAAGGAATTGACGGGAAATGAGCGACAAGTGCTCAGTGACAGGTGCTTAGCAAGAGTGAAGCCGGGCAGTGACGTCAGGGACGACTGTACAGTTTCACCAGTGGGGTGGGATTGACATAGTGGCTGGGCCAGTTCACCGTGAGGAAGAAGAAGAACGAATTAGCTGGGAATACGAACGATTAAGGACACGTGAGTAAGGACTGCAGACGTAGCTGTGAGGAGGAGTCGACGGCGAGGTGACCGACTGCAACCCTTTAAGAGGTTGTGGAGGAGCACGGAGCCTGCAGAGGGAAGCAGTACGGAGAAGACACGCTTTTGGGTGTTGGTTTAGGTCCTGGGAAGAGCATCAGTGTGTGTGGGGGTGTTCCCTATAGCAAGTCGTGAGCCGGGACCAGGACCTTCAATTAAACCCTCTACAGAGGACGAGTCCACATCATTGATGGTGGAAGTAGGTAATTCAGTTTTCCCTCCCATTCCTCTTTAGTTAGCGATTAGTCAGAGTATCTTCTATGTCGTGAGCAGGGCTCACAAATGTCTATGTTTCTAGTAAGACACAGTTGTGAGGAGATGCTATTGAGCTCTCACGAGATATATATATGGTGTGTGATTGCACCTGTGGTTTGATGAAGAGATTACTGTGACGAGGACAATTATATTTACATGTCATTTATATTATATGATTGTGCCAGAGGATATATATATATAAATGTACAATTTAGTAGTGTAAGGCTGTGTGCCTCGAGTTACCTTATTATTATGAATATTGATGAAGTAAACTATATATTCTGGAGTTATTAAATAACATATTCATATGTCTAGTGGTTAACTGTGATTATGCCAGTGTTGTGAAAAACCTTGTATACGAAGCAATAAGAGGCGCCTCACACCAATAGTGTGAGAATAAGTGAGGGAGTGAGCAGTGTGAGGAACATTGAATAGAGCGAGTGGGCGTGGCATCTCACGAGTTGCCTAACATTCGATAATACTGCATGTGGAGCATGGGAATGTGCGACAGCTGGGAGTGTTGCCATTTCCCAGAGTGTTCCAGAATCGTGAAGAGGTGGAGAGAAGACTACTCATATATTCCTTTGATATGTATTGATGCAGAGTTGTGATTCTTTAATATTTTAAGTAAACTACAAAACCACCGCCGTGTTTGTGTCAACCCTCCATTACCTTGATGCTACTGAGAGTGAGTGATTTAAACATATACTTACCTGTTACCAAATTGATTAATGTTCTCTTGGGCCACTACTACTTTTACTACTATTCCACTGAGGTGTTACTGAACACGGTAAACACCAGTTGGCGACCTATAGTGAGCGGTAGAGCCCTTTGTCGGGGCGGGCACATGATCAAGTGAGGTGATCATGTTCTCACTCGTCTTTAGGCTACGAGGCCGGCTGGAGACAGATTGAGAGACTCTCCTGGTGAACAGTGGCACTGTGAGGATTGAGTGAAGACCCGTGGGGCTACAGTAAGTAACGTTTACCACTACTAATACTTGGTGGTGATTGACTACAGAGAGAGACAACACACCCCGACATTGGCGACCTTGCCAGGATTACGATTAAGATTGTGGTGCTTGATACTGGCCATAGGTATTAGGTACAGGTAACAGGTATTCACTCATAGCACAAGTATGGAGGACGAGAAGGTAGCAAGGTTTATTGACACCAGGGATGAACATGTGCTGGAGGATTGCACCAAGGTGCAGCTGCAGTTAATAGCTGACCACTTTGGAACCCCGTTGAGATCCTCCAAAGTAGGAGAAAGGAGGCTTGAGATTGTGGCACAGCTTAGTGCCCGAGATGAGGCTTCGAGGGAGGAACGGCCACAGACACCTTCCAGTGCAGAGGAGAATTTAAGCATTGGTGGAAGCAGTAGGGGATCCAGCAGCAGCCGGCACAGCATCAAGCTGGAGATGATGAAGCTGCAGCTGGAGGCATAGCTGCGCAGGGAAGAGCGTGAGCATGAAGCACAGCTGAAGCGTGAAGAATGAGAAGCACAGCTGAAATGTGAAGAACGAGAAGCACAGCTGAAGCGTGAAGAACGAGAAGCACAGCTGAAGCGTGAAGAACGAGAAGCACAGCTGAAGCGGCAAGAGACTGAAGGTAACAGAGAGGTTGAGCTGAAGCAGGCTGAACTAGGGCTAGCCCCACCCACACCCCCAGAGCAGGAAGACCGCCGGATGAGAGAGCGCGATTTACCGGTCTTTGTCCCTAATGAAGCTGAGGGCTTCTTTGACCATTTCGAGAGGGTAGCTACCTTGAAGAAGTGGCCAAGAGCAGAGTGGGTGGAGCTGGTCCAGGGTAGGCTCAGGTGAAGCTTGCGAGGCTTACAACATGCTTGACCTCGAGGAATGCACCATTTATGATGCAGTGAAGAGTGCAGTGCTTCATTCGTTTAAGCTGACTCCAGAGTGTTACAGGAAAAGGTTCCAAGAATGTACCCATTCACCAGGTAAATCTTATACAGAGACGGCGAGGGACATGGAAAGAAGATTTCTGAAGTGGTTGAAAGCTGAAGGAGCTAAATCAGCTGAGGACATCAAACAGCTAATGGTCATGGAAAAATTGATGTCCGTGCTCTCTCCTGAGATCAGGACTTGAGTCAAGGAGGCGGACATAAAAGACCTGAGGGCTGATGCTGACAGAGCCGACATGTTGAAGGAAACCCTGCGACCACGCTGAGAGGGACAGCACCGAACACCAGTATACTCCAGCTATGGGAGTGGTTTTAGGAAGACGGACGGATGAAGGACAGGAACGAGTTCTCCCAAGTCCCACCTCTCGAGTGGAGATGGTAGGGGACTGAAAAGTTCTGTGGAACCAGTCAAGAAGCCCCTAGCTGAGAGTGCCGGATCTGTTGTTGTGCCAAGGGACGCTATGAGGGAGACGACGGAAGGTACGAGGAAGACCCACCGAGCGACGGCCTCTGGAGGCGTTGCCAGAGCGAGTGGTGGTGGAAGGTCACCGTCAGGAAGGGTCTGCTGCTACAACTGTGGAAGATATGGACATTTCGCGCGAGATTGCAAACGCCCTAAGCAGCGGAGGAACGTGGCTTTCGTTAGGATGGAGGACCAAGTGGCCGAGAGCGTGCGGGGTGAGCCCGTACCAAGTGTGGAGAAGAGAATTCACCCGTTCGTATGTGAGGGGACGGTAAGGATGGGGGAGGCAGACCCCATTCCTGTGAAGATATTGAGGGACACCGGGGCTGATTTTACACTGGTGAGTAGAACCCTGTTCCCCGAGGGTTATGTGAATACCAGTGTGGGGGTGGCTGTTGTGGTCACTGTGGGAGGCCCAGTGAGGATGCCCCTGCACAAGGTAACATTGGATTCTGATTATGGCTGCCAGACCCTAGTGGTAGGGGTCTGCGCCTCAATGCCCAAGATGGAGGCGCAAGTCATCCTTGGGAATGACACTAGTGGAGGATGTGTCCTCCCTAACCTCGTGAAGGCCGAGGAGTGCTTGGAGCACTACAGAGAGAAAGGCGGAGTATTAGACGCCTGTGGGAACGAGAAGGGAATCGCCGAGGTGGCGTTCCCTGTGTGCGCTGTGATCCCAAGGCGGTGCAACGAGCACGGAGTGAGTGGATCTGATGGGGCTGAAGAAGAGACGTCTGACAGCCTGGGGGTCGATCACCTCTTCATGGAACTCGGAGAACAGGTGGAGGGCGAAGGCAACCCGGATGGTGAGCTACAGGTGACCCTCGCTAGTTCTCTTGGGGTGGACCGCGCTCGTCTGGGGGAGTTACAGCAGGTGGAGTTCCCAGAGTTGATTCGGGAGGCCAAAGGAGGACGTGCTGGTCCTGAGAGTGCCACACGATTTTATCTGCAAGATGGAATGCTGATGAGACAATGGAGGCCTGTGAGAATGGAGGCCAGAGAGGAATCACTAGGTATGAGGCACCAGGTAGTGTTCCCGGTCCAGTGCAGAGCGGCAGTGCTGGATCTGTCGCACTCTGTGCATTCTGCAGGTCACCTGGGAATGACCAAGACTCTACACAAGATCAGGAACCATTTCTATTGACCGGGTATGGACGCCGATGTGAGGCGTCACTGTAAGACTTGCATACCTTGCCAGAGAGCAGGAAAGTGTGTACTAGCGATACCAAAGGCCCCATTAGTCCCTGTTCCGGCATTTGGGCCAGCGTTTGAACGTCTGTTGGTCGACGGGGTAGGACCGTTGCCACAGACGAGAAAGGGAAACACATACCTGATGACCATCATGTGTGCAGCGACAAGGTTCCTGGAAGCAGTCCCGATGCGAGGCTTCACGTCATAAGGTGTAGCCGGGCAGTTGCAGCGTTTTTTCTCTTGGGTGGGGATGCCCAGGGAAATCCAGACGGACTGTGGGAGCGTATTCCAGTCCAAGTGGTTTAGACAGACCGTGTCAAATTGGAAGTAACTCGGATTCGGTCGTCGCCCTACCGACCGCAGTCGCAAGGAGCGATCGAAAGGTTTCACTCCATACTGAAAACCATTCTGAGAGTGTTCTGTACAGAACAAGGAGCCGAGTGGGATGAGGCAGTGTACCCTGCATTCTTTGCTATAAGGAACGCTGTAGTGGAGTCACTGGGTTTCTCACCGTTCCGACTGGTATATGGACATGAGGTACGGAGTCCTCTATCCATGCTGAGAGAGCAATGGGGGCCAGGAGTCAAGCTTCATCACCTGGAAGGAAGACAGAGAGCGGATCTGACGGACCTGTTGAGAGAGAATGCATCTCTCTTTACCGACGTTCCCTGACGCCACAAGAGTGTGACGCACGAGGTAGAGGTGAGGGACGCCAGGCCCATTAAACAGAGTGCTTATAGGGTCAGCTCTGAAAAGCGAGAATTGATGAGGAAGGAGGTAGAGTATCTTCTCGAGAATGACCTTGCCGAGCCCAGCAACAGCGAGTGGAGTTCCCCGTGTTTGCTGGTTAAGAAAAGCGACGGTACATACCGCTTTTGCACGTACTACAGGAAGGTGAACTCCATCACTGTGGCAGATTCCCACCCCATGCCCAGGGTGAGTGATTGCATCGATCAGGTAGGTAGTGACAGATATGTGTCCAAGGTCGACCTGCTCAAGGGGTATTACCAAGTTTCGTTAACTCCCGAGGCTAGAAACATATCAGCTTTTGTGACACCGGACGGACTGTATCAGTATAAAGTGTTGCCCTTCGGAATGAAGAACA
Organism: Procambarus virginalis; assembly: GCA_020271785.1. Taxonomy (NCBI): domain Eukaryota; kingdom Metazoa; phylum Arthropoda; class Malacostraca; order Decapoda; family Cambaridae; genus Procambarus; species Procambarus virginalis. The sequence continues at coordinate 12,744 of WNGS01119450.1, forward strand.
GCGGGAGTTGTTTTCAAAGTATAATGAACGAGTTGCTGAGGGTCACCGAAGGCTGCACTGTATACATTGATGATATAGTAGTGTACTCCGACGATTGGGAGGCACATCTAGAGCGACTCAGGAAGCTGGAAGATACTAACCTGACCGTGAACCTAGCCAAGAGTGAGTTTGGGAAGGCCCATCTAGAATACCTAGACTTCGTCATCATTCAAGGAGAGGTAACCCCCTGTGGACCACAAGGTATCAGCTATTAGAGAGTACCCAATACCCAGGACATGGAAGGAATTGCTGAGGTATCTTGGGATGATTGGATACTATCGTGGTTTCTGTAAGAACTTTTCCACGATAGCGCATCCTGTGACAGAATTACTCTCTAAGAATACACAATGGAAGTGGGGAGAGGCCTGCCAGGAGTCTTTTGAGAAGACGAAGAACCTGTTGACAAAGGCCCCAGTGTTGATATCCCCAGATTTTACAGCCAGATTCATTCTGTATGTAGATGTCAGTGATGTAGGGATAGGAGCCATGTTGGCCCAGGAAAGGAGCGAAGTACATAGGCCTGTCGCATTTTACTCCAAGAAATTCGTGAAATACCAGCGTGCCTATAGTACCGTCGAAAAGGAGGCTTTGGCTTTAGTAATGCCCTTAAGCACTTCGACGTATAAGTGGGAAGAGGGGCGAGGCCTGTTCTCGCTTTTACAGATCACAATCCTCTGACTTTCTTATACAAAATGAGAAACTCCAACCAGAGGCTGACGAGGTGGGCATTACTACTACAAGAATACTGGTTAGAAATTAAGTACATAAGAGGGAAGAACAACGTGGTAGCGGATGCCCTGTCCCAAGTACACTAAACCGATATGACTCTTATTTTAAGGGGAGGGGTATGTGACGGTATTCCCCTCCTTATATTACTCCCACGCCAGCTGTAAAAGTCATATCTACATTACCCGAACGATCTCTGCCTCCCAGAAAGCAATTTGACATATGTGGGAGCATGAGGTGTTCTCGCGTTGGCGAGAAATTAACTTAAGAAGAGTGTTTTGGCCAGTGGCTTAGGCCCTTTTGGATGCCAAGATGGCGCCGACCCCTGCGTTTTTGCGCCAAGACGTTATGACGTCAGTGGCACCAGATTGGTCAAGAACGATGACGTGGTACAGGGAGCCAATGAGAAACGCCCCTGGCAAGTATGATGTCACGAGTGAAGGGGGGTCCAGGCGGCGCGTCCCATGGCACCAGCAGTTAGATACAACACGTCGCCAAGGGCAGACGTGTGATAGAGGACCCTGTCACTCTGACAGTTTTCGCCCCTCTCCGGTGAATATACGCATCTCCAGTGATCTGCGAGCATCTTGTGAAGTCTTCCTGAACTCCGTGAGGCGGACAGAAGAAGGAATTGACGGGAAATGAGCGACAAGTGCTCCAGTGACAGGTGCTTAGCAAGAGTGAAGCCTGGGCAGTGACGTCAGGGACGACTGTACAGTTTCACCAGTTGGGTGATGACATAGTGGCTGGGCCAGTTCACCGTGAGGAAGAAGAAGAACGAACTAGCTGGGAATACGAACGACTGCAGCCGTGAGTAAGGACTGCAGTCAGGAGGAGACGACGGCCAGGTGACCGACTCCAACCCTTCAAGAGGTTGTGGAGGAGCACGGAGCCTGCAGAGGGAAGCAGTACGGAGAAGACGCGCTTTTGGGTGTTGGTTGAGGTCCCGAGAAGAGCATCAGTGTGTGTGGGGGTGTTCCCTACAGCAAGTCATGAGCCAGGACCAGGAGCTTCAATTCAACCCTCATCAGAGGACGAGTCCACATCATTGATGGTGGAAGTAGTAATTCAGTTTTCCCTCCCATTCCCCTTTAGTTAGCGATTGGCCAGTGTATCTTCTATGTTGTGAGCAGGGCTCACCAATGTCTATGTTTCTAGTAAAACACAGTTGTGAGGAGATGCTATAGAGCTCTCACGAGAGATATATAGATGGTGTGTGATTGCATCTGTGGTTTGATGAAGATTACTGTGATGAGGACATTTATATTTACGTGTCATTTTTATTATAAGATCGTGCCAGAGGATATATGTATATAAATGTACAATTTAGTAGTGTAAGGCTGTGTGCCTCGAGTTACCTTATTATTATGAATATTGATGAAGTGAACTATATATTCTGGAGTTATTAAATAACATGTTCATATGTCTAGTGGTTAACTGTGATTATGCCAGTGTTGTAATAAACCTTGTATACAAAGCAATAAGAGGCGCCTCACAAAAATAGTGTGAGTATAAGTGAGGGAGTGAGCAGTGTGAGGAACAGTGAATAGAGTGAGTGGGCGTGGCATCTCGCAAGTTGCAAAACGTTCGATAATACTGCATGTGGAGCGTGGGAACGCGACAGCTGGGAGTGTTGCCATTTCCCGGAGTGTTCCAGAAACGTGAAGAGGTGAAGAGAAGACTACTCATATATTCCTTTGATATGTATTGATGCAAATTTGTGATTCTTTAATATTTTAAGTAAACTACAAAACCACCGCCGTGTTTGTGTCAACCCTCCATTACCTTGATGCTACTGAGAGTGAGTGATTTAAACATATACTTACCTGTTATCAAATTGACTAGTGTTCTCTTGGGCCACTACTACTATTACTACTATTCTACTGAGGTGTTACTGGACCCGGTAAACACCAGTTGGCGACCTATAGTGAGCGGTAGAGCTCTGTCGGGGCGGGCACATGATCAAGTGAGGTGATCTTGTTCTCACTCGTCTTTAGGCTACGACGCCAGCCGGAGACAGACTGAGAGACTCTCCTGGTGAACAGTGGCACCGTGAGGATTGAGTGAAGACCCGTGGGGCTACAGTAAGTAACATTTACCACTACTAATACTTGGTGGTGATTGACTACACAGAGAGAGAGAGACCATACACCCCCCGACAATATATTTATATGTAGCCATATATATATATATATATATATATATATATATATATATATATATATATATATATATATATATATATATATATATATATATATATATATATATATATATATATATATATATTATTAAATATGACCGAAAAAGTAAGATTAATAATTCTAACACGAATTTTCTCAATTTTCCTTATGTTTGTTTTTACTGATGACGGTAAATGAAAAATCAAACCGGCCATATACTGCAGGTATGTTGACGACATTTTTACACAGGTACCTGATGTCAGACATCTGCAGGAGCTGAAAGAAGCGTTTGAGCAGAATTCTGTGTTACGTTTCACTTACGAGATGGAGAAGGATGGGAAGCTGCCCTTTCTAGATGTAACAGTCATGGAAAGGAGCGGAGGTTTCCACACTGCAGTCTACACTAAGGAAACAAACATAGGAATGTGCCTAAATGCCAACAGTGACTGCCCAGATAGGTACAAGAGGAGTGTTGTTAACGCTTATGTCGACCGTGCTCTCAGCCACAGCTCAGAATGGAAGCAAGTCGACGAAGAACTCTGTAGAGTAAGGCAGGTCCTAGTCAACAACGGCTTCTCCAATGGTTTCATTGAAGACATCATAAGAAGGAAAGTGAAACGCCATGCAACCTCTGAAGATACAACTAACACAACACCTATACCCCCTATTAGACTATTTTACAGGAACTTCTTCTCCACAGCTCATAAAACGGAGGAAAGGGTCCTGAAAGATATTGTTAATAGAAACGTTATCCCTACAGACAAAAATCAGAAGATACAATTGACGATTTACTATAAAACCAAGAAAACTGCCAACCTACTCATGAGAAACTCTCCAGACACAAAGCAGAACGCTTTGAAAGAGACCAATGTCGTCTATGCCTTCAAATGCCCACTTGGGGACTGTAAGCCCCAAAGAACTCAATATATAGGCAAGACAACAACATCTCTTTCCAGGCGATTAACGATGCATAAGCAACAGGGCTCTATCAAGGAACATATAATCTCTTCCCACAACCAAACCATCACCAGAGAAATCTTAACAAACAACACAGAAATCATTGATAGATACAGCGACAACAGGCGGCTTGACATCTGCGAGGCACTACACATCAAGAAGTCAACACCAGCAATCAACAGCCAATTAATGCACAACTATATTCTACCCACTTCAAGACTCCGCTCCAATATAGAAACATCAAGAAATACGGGCCAATAGGCCTTCTGCAGTTACAGATCTATTCTTCCCTTTAGCTTATACCCATTGTTTCGTGTTCTGTGTTTGTTCTCACCTCACCCCAAACCATTGTAACATGTCACCTCACCCAAATGCAGGTATAAAAAAGAAAAGCTGTTTAAACTCTGTTCAGTTATAGTTGTTCTGTGTGTGTGTAACTAAAGTCTTTGAAAATGTAATAAGTTTTACGAAACGCGCTCAAGTGTCGCGTCACACTAAGAAATAAAGAATGAATTTTGGAGAATTGATTTTTCATTTACCATCATCAGTAAAAACAAACATAAGGAAAATTGAGAAAATTCGTGTTAGAATTATTAATCTTACTTTTTCGGTCATATTTAATAACATATGTCTACAGGAAAGACTGCTACCAAAATATACTAATATATATATATATATATATATATATATATATATATATATATATATATAATATATATATATATATATATATATATATATATATATATATATATATATATATATCACTAAGAACTCTTTGACCCGACCAGGATTCAAAGACCCATGCTGTCCAGGATCCTGGACCCATGCTGTCCAGGATCACCCCTAAACGTACACAGTACCGTGACCACCGCACCAATGATCGTCTATAAGGATTGGTCAGTCTTGGCGCTTATTAACTAAGCTCCCTGACTGACCAACCGCCGACGACACTCATGGATCCATTTGGGTACAGTTTTTCATCAAATTCTGGCGCATGCACGGGCCGCACTGAGTCTAACATGTGTGAGAAAGCTGCATGAACGCGCAAGCCATATATCACTAAGAACTCTTTGACCCGGCCAGGATTCGAACCCATGCCGTCCAGGATCACCCCTAAACGTACACAGTACCGTGACCACCGCACCAATGATCGTCTATAAGGATTGGTCAGTCTTGGCGCTTATTCACTAAGCTCCCTGACTGACCAACCCCCGACGACATTCATGGATCCATTTGGGTACAGTTTTTCATCAAATTCTGGCGCATGCACGGGCCGCACTGAGTCTAACATGTGTGAGAAAGCTGCATGAACGCGCAAGCCATATATCACTAAGAACTCTTTGACCCGGCCAGGATTCGAACCCATGCCATCCAGGATCACCCCTAAACGTACACACCAAATTTTATTTTTTACCAAATCACCTCATTCTTTGGGGCACACGTGAGGAACACAAATGCGAACAAGCCTGAATGGTCCCCAAAGAATGGCCCCAAAGAATGAGGTGATTTGGTAAAATGCTATGCCCAAGATAACCATCCGAGTGCCGGCGGTGGGGTGGTTCAAATAGCTTCGGCTATCACCTCATTATGTCCGGTCGTGATGGTCAAGTGGTTTAAGGCATCTTGTACATACCAGTTGCGTTGCTCCTGGCAGTATGGTTCGAGTCACTTCTGGGGTGTGAGTTTTCATTCGCATATAGTCCTGGGGACCATTCAGTCTTGTTCGCATATATATATATATATATATATATATATATATATATATATATATATATATATATATATATATATATATATATATATATATATATAATATATATATATATAAATATATATATATATATATATATAATATATATATATATATATATATATATATATATATATATATATATATATATATATATATATATATATATATATATTATATATATATATATATATATATATATATATATATATATAAATATATATATATATAAATATATATATATATATATATATATATATATATATATATATATATATATATATATATATATATATGACCGAAAAAGTAAGATTAATAATTCTAACACGAATTTTCTCGATTTTCCTTATGTTTCTTTTTACTGGTGACGGTAAATGAAGAATCAATTCTCCAAAATTCATTTTATTTCTAGTCTGACGCGACACTTGAGCGCGTTTCGTAAAACTTATTACATTTTAAAAGACTTTAGTTTATCAACACACAACTTATGCCTGAAACAACATTGGCTCTTTTACCTGCATTTGATGCTCTACGGCATGCTCTACGGCACTTACGTCCGTAGAGCATCTCATAAGGAGATACTCCTAGAGACTCATTGGGGAGACTTCTGAAAATACACATGATGAGATCAAGTTGCCTATCCCAATCCTTAGAGGTTTCATTGCAAAACTTTTTTAGAAGTGCTTTGATAGTCTGATGACTTCGCTCAAGAGAACCCTGTGAAGCAAGATGATAGGGGCTGGACAGTACCTGTTTGATGTTGAACTCCTCCAGAGTCCGTTTGAAGAGATCACTGGTGAAGTTGGTGCCACAGTCGCTCTGAATCTCCCTCGGAAATCCATACTGGGTGAAGATCTTCAGTAAATTTTTTACCACTGTAGCAGCCGTAATGTTTTTCACTGGAACTTCTTTGGGGAATCTGGTGGTAGGACACAGAATGGTTAAGATATAGGCGTTGCCGGAACTGGTCCGAGGCAAAGGACCAACACAGTCAATAATAAGTCTGTGGAAAGGTTCCTCAGGCACCTGGATGGGTGTCAGTGGTGCTCTGGGGATAGAAGCGTTCGGTTTACCTGCCATCTGACACACGTGTTACTTGTTGTTTGACATCATTAACCATACCTGGCCAGTAGTAGTCTTGTCGAATCCCATGGTAGGTCTTGTTAAACCCATAGTGTGATAGTGCTCTGTGGGCCAGGTGTAGAATCGTGGGCCGCAGGCTGGTAGGAATCACTAGTTGTTCAACGTTTGCCCAATCGTCCTCCTCCTTCAGTTTACTAGGTCCGTATCTGTGATAGAGTAACTCGTTCTCTAAGAAGAACCCAGGAATACTGTCAGATTGAGTCTCAGCCTGAAAGAATAATGGTGTCAAGGTAAGATCTTCCCTCTGTAACTTGCGGAACTCCAAAGCGTTCAAATTTTGTGAGTAGTTTCAGAGGGTCTTGAGGGACAGCGGTAGCAGTAGAGTCAGCTGGCTGCAGTCGTGCTGCTTGAGCACGGGTGGTCACCATCACAGGAGGAGAAACTTCATCACTCTCTTGAACCTTTGGTGGAACATGCTCAAAAATCGGATTATCCAACACAGAGGTACACACCTGGGGTTTGTCCTTGACGATCTGGTTGGTCGGTTGCAGGTCTTCTGCCAAGTCGTTGCCCAGGAGAAGTTGAACTCCAGGCATGGGAAAAGGTTTTTCCCTGACGGCGACTTGGACTTCACCGGTCACGAAGGGACAATCCAGGTGGACTCTGGTGAGAGGATAAGGAGTAGTAGCAGTGAGGTCAGTGATGAAGACTGTTTCTCTAGTGTAGGCGACGTTGGGCACAGCTGATTTCAAGACTATCGATTAAAGAGCCGCTGTGTCCCTCAAGATCTTAAGTCCAAAACGTCCCTCAGAATCTGAACCGTTGGTAGTGATAGTTCCTGGATACAGATGTTTACTGAAGAGAGAAAGATCATTAACATGAACACCAACATTCATTACAGGCTTACCGGACTTAGGAGGAGTCTCTATGGGTTTGGTGGATTCAGCAATACCTTTGTATTGAGACTTACCACATTTTTCTATGGTATGTCCATAGAGTCTACAATACTTACAGTACAGTTGAGAGGCACCTTGATCGGG
>WNGS01119450.1:58235-69846 GCA_020271785.1 Procambarus virginalis
GTTGAAGAATTCTTGAGGCGTGTACCTCTCCTGTCCGCCTATATTTAGCAGACAAAAGAAAAGACCGATTTTGGTGAAATGCGCGAAGTCAGCTGACACTACAGCCTCATCCACCGGTGACACCAGAACACCTACCAGTTAGAAGTCTTGGTACAGTTACGAGAAAGTGAGCCCAGATCAAGGTACCTCTCAACTGTACTGCAGTATTGTCGAATATATGGACATACATACATAGAAAAAATGTGGTAAGTCCAATCTAAAGGTACACAGAACCTACTAAGCCCAAACCTACTCACCCTAAGTCCGGTAAGCCTGTAATGAATGTTGGTGTTCATGTTAATGATCTCTCTCTCTTTAGCAAACATCTGTATCCAGGAACTATCTCTACCACGGTTCAGATTCTGAGGGACGTTTGGACTTAAGATCCTGAGGGACACAGCGGCTCTACAATCGATCGTCTTGAAATCAGCTGTGCCCAACGTCGCCTACACAGGAGAGACTGTATTCATCACTGACCTTACTGCTACTACTCCTTATCCTCTCGCCAGAGTCCACCTGGATTGTCCCTTCGTGACCGGTGAAGTCCAAGTCGCCGTCAGGAAAAGCCTTTTCCCATGCCTGGAGTGCAACTTCTCCTGGCAACGACTTGGCAGAAGACCAACAACCGACCAACCTGATCGTCAAGGACATATCCCAGGTGAGCAACTCTGTGTTGGATAACCCGATTTTTGAGCATGTTCCAGCAAAGGTTCAAGAGAGTGATGAAGTTTCTCCTCCTGTTATGGTGACCACCCGTGCTCAAGCTGCACGACCACAGCCAGCTGACTCTACTGCTACCGCTGTCCCTCAAGACCCTTCGAAACTACCCCCAAATCTGACCGCTTTGGAGTTCCGTAAGTTACAGAGGGAAGATCTTACCTTGACACCATTATTCTTTCAGGCTGAGACCCAATCCGACAGTGTTCCTGGGTTCTTTATGGAGAACGAATTACTCTATCGCAGATATAGACCCAGTAAACTGAAGGAGAGGACGATTGGGCAAACGTTGAACAGCTAGTGATTCCTACCAGCCTGCGGCCCACGATTCTACACCTGGCCCACGGAGCTCTATCACACTACGGGTTTAACAAGACATACCATGGGATTCGTCAAGACTACTATTGGCCAGGTATGGTTAATGAGGTAAAGAAGTATGTTCAACAATGCCACGTGTGTCAGAAAGCAGGTAAACCGAACGTTTCAATTCCCAGAGCACCACTGACACCCATCCAGGTGCCTGAGGAACCATTCCACAGACTTATTATTGACTGTGTTGGTCCTTTGCCTCGGACCAGTGCCGGCAACGCCTATATCTTAACCATCCTGTGTCCTACCACCAGATTCCCGATAGCAGTTCCAGTGAAAAAATTACGGCTGCTACAGTGGTGAAGAATTTACTGAAAATCTTCACCCAGTATGGATTTCCGAGGGAGATTCAGAGCGACTGTGGCACCAACTTCACCAGTGATCTCTTCAAACGGACTCTGGAGGAGTTCAACATCAAACAGGTACTGTCCAGCCCCTATCATCCTGCTTCACAGGGTTCTCTTGAACGTAGTCATCAGACTATCAAGGCACTCTTAAAAAAGTTTTGTAATGAACCTCAAAGGATTGGGATAGGCAACTTGATCTCATCATGTGTATTTTCAGAAGTCTTCCCAACGAGTCACTAGGAGTATCTCCTTATGAGATGCTCTACGGACGTAAGTGCCGTACACCTCTCAAGGCTTTCAAGGATTCTCTACGTGATGCCACCTTCAGTGAGCATCAGAATGTGCCCCAGTATCTTCAAAACCTCCGACACATTCTAGAGAGGGTCCATTCCTTTGCCAGCAACAACCTACAGAAAGCCCAAGAGAGGATGAAGACTCGTTACGACCAGCACTGCCAAGTAAGGAAGTTTAAACCGGGAGACTTAGTTCTTGCCTATTTCCCTATCCCAGGTTCTCCTTTACAAAACAGGTTCTCAGGACCCTATCGTGTTAAGGAGTGCCGGAACAACTTCAACTACGTTCTCGAGACCCCCGATAGGCGGCGGAAGACCTAGCTGTGCCACATCAATTTGCTCAAACTTTACCATGGTGTTCCTCCCACTGTGCTAACCACCTATTCCACCTTTATAGGTCCATACAGCCACAGTGAGACCTTCCCTGCTTCTCCTTCCGAAAGCACTGACACTGAGACAGTGCTTTCTAATTCGGAAATCCTTACTAACATCCATGATCACTTTCAGGACGATAATAGTGCTTCACTCATCAAACTCATCAGAGAACATCAGGAGTTGTTTCGAGATGATCCACAAGAGTGTACTGTGACTCGGCACGACATCCAACTGCTACCTGACACCCGGCCGATTCGCCAACCGTTCTACCGAATCAGCCCTAGCAAACCGAAGTCATGCGTGCTGAGGTACAGTACCTCTTGGACCATGGACTGGCTACCCCCTGTGAGTCCCCCTGGGCCTCACCATGTATCTTGGTTCCCAAACCTCACGGTAAGATCCGTCTTTGTACGGATTATAGGAAACTAAATAACGTCACTATAAAGGACGCATACCCATTACCTAGGAATGATGATATCCTTGATGCCATTGGTAATGCCCGCTACCTGTCTCAAGTAGACTTACTCAAGGGCTATTACCAGGTGTGTTTAAAGGAGCGAGCTAAGGAACTGTCTGCCTTTATCACCCCTTTCGGACTTTTCAGATATAACCGGCTTCCCTTTGGACTCTGCAATGCCCCAGCCACCTTTCAGAGAGCTGTCAACCGCGTCATCTAGGGCTTGGACAACACCTACGCCTATTTGGATGATATCGTTGTAGCATCCAACACCTGGAGCGAACACCTGCTCCAGCTACAACGATTGTTCACCAAGCTCCTGAAAGCCGGCCTCACCATCAATCTGGGCAAGTCCACTTTTGCTAAAGGTAAAGTGCGGTACCTGGGTCATGTTATAGGGAGTGGCAGCCTGGCTCCGTTAAATATCTATATTCAAGCCATCCAACAGTATCCACAGCCTACTACCAGGAAGCAGCTCCTGCGCTTCCTTGGTCTTGCTTCCTATTACCGTAGGTTTGTGAGGAACTTTAGCACGGTAGCAACACCCTTAATCACCTTAACCAGTCCCAAGCAACGATATAGTTGGACCATGCAGCAAACCGTTGCTTTCGAACAACTCAAATTCCTCCTCTGTTCTAATCCTATTCTCGCCTCGCCAGATACAACGAAGCCTTTCATCCTCCATGTCAACGCCAGTGGTACCGGCATCGGAAGTGTCCTAATGCAGCAACGAGGCGAGGAGGTTCTACCTGTCAGCTACTACAGCTACAAGTTGAAGCCTCATCAGAAAAAACTACAGCACTATAGAAAAGGACTCCTCTCCATCTTCCTGAGCCTGCAACACTTTGCACCATACCTGCAAGGTGCTCGGTCCACTACAATTTACTCAGACCACAACCCTCTACGATTCCTACATCAAGCCCAATTCAATAACCAGCGTCTGCTGCGATGGGCTTTATATCTTCAAGGCTTCAATTTAAAGATCTGTTACATCAAGGGGCCTGATAACATCATCGCCGACGCCCTATCTAGAGTTTATGAGGTAGAAGTAACTCCATCGACCACTCTACCTCCCGAGAACGTGACTTCACCAGAACCGCAGGCTTCGGGGGAGAGTTGTGACGATAATCTCTTCCAAGAGATTTAGCCTGCTCTTCCCTTCCTTCGTCACGTTCCACACAATATTCAAGATATGTTTTATAGTAGCTTAAACGTATATATCAAGACAGCCACACGCACCTGCAAACCCCCTCCCCCCACTCCTGCACACCTGGTCACCGCGCCGACCCCTTCAACTGCTGCAGTCTCTAACGAGCGAGTTGTCGGCCTTTCTGCATTCTCATTGGCCGCTCGAAAACACGCCACTTCAGTCCTTCTCCAACCACGTTCCACGCAAGGCAACGTCGGGGTCGACTGGCAGTACCATCATCAGAATATCTTGTGCTCTTAAGCTACGAACACCTAGTTGACTCACCTCGTGTGATCAAATAGTGGTTTATAGCTAGCGCATATATTCCCAGCACTATTTTTATATTGTATGTCATTTATCCTCTCGTTAACGTAATTCATTTTTATGTCCAGTTATTTTTTCACTTGTTGTCTAGCACATTACTCAGCCAAGGAATTGCCTTTATTTCAATTTGTTTTTTAGATTTATTAAATGTCATTGTTTATTATTGTGTTTTGTGTCTCTTCCCTTACCTTACCACAGATTATCAAACAAGCAGTCATTCTTTTTTTTTCCTTTTTTTTACTTTTTTTTTCTTTATGTGTGGCAATGCATTAACATCTGCCAGTGGAAGACTGCCGAACACCATACTCCACTACTTTACCGTCACACCACAAACAACTTATGACTGAACTTATGGCTGAACAGCATTGGCTCTTATACCTGCATTTGGGTGAGGTGATGTAGAACAATAGTGGGGTGAAAAACAAACTTTCAACAAAACACAGAACACGGAATAATGGATATAGATTTCCAGAAGTTGGGTACAAATAGAACTGCAGAAGGCCTATTGGCCCATATTTCTTGATGTTTCTATGTTGGAGCGGAGTCTTGAAGTGGGTAGAATATAGTTGCGCGTCAATTGGCTGTTGATTACTAATGTTGACTTCTTGATGTGTAGTGCCTCGCAGATGTCAAGCCGCCTGCTGTCACTGTATCTATCAATGATTTCTGTGTTGTTTGCTAAGGTTTCTCTGGTGATGGTTTGGTTGTGGGAAGAGAATACATGTTTCTTAATGGATCCCTGTTGCTTATGCATCGTTAAATGCCTGGAAAGAGATGTTGTTGTCTTGCCTATATACTGAGTTTTTTGAGGCTTACAGTCCCCAAGAGGGCATTTGAAGGCATAGACGACGTTTGTCTCTTTTAGAAGGTTCTGCTCCGTGTCTGGAGAGTTTCTCATGAGTAGGCTGGCCGTTTTCTTGGTTTTATAGTAAATCGTTATTTGTATCTTCTGATTTTTGTCTGTAGGGATAACATTTCTATTACAATATCTTTCAGGACCCTTTCCTCCATTTTATGAGCTGTGGAGAAGAAGTTCCTGTAAAGTAGTCTAATAGGGGGTATAGGTGTTGTATTAGTTGTCTCTTCAGAGGTTGCATGGCATTTCACTTTCCTTCTTATGATGTCTTCAATGAAACCATTGGAGAAGCCGTTGTTGCCTAGGACCAGCCTTACACTACAGAGTTCTTCGTCGACTTGCTTCCATTCTGAGCTGTGGCTGAGAACACGGTCGACATAAGCGTTAACAACACTCCTCTTGTACCTGTGTGGGCAGTCACTGTTGGCATTCAGGCACATTCCTATGTTTGTTTCCTTAGTGTAGACTGCAGTGTGGAAACCTCCGCTCCTTTCCATGACTGTTATATCTAGAAAGGGCAGCTTCCCATCCTTCTCCATCTCGTAAGTGAAACGCAACACAGAATTCTGCTCAAACGCCTCTTTCAGCTCCTGCTGATGTCTGACATCAGGTACCTGTGCAAAAAATGTCGTCAACATACCTGCAGTATATGGCCGGTTTCAAGTTCAAGTCGACTAAGACTTTTTTCTCTATAGTACCCATGTAGAAGTTCGCAAACAGGACACCTAGGGGAGAACCCATGGCGACCCCATCTACTTGCTTATACATGTGCCCATCCCGGCTCAAGAAGGGTGCTTCCTTAGTACAATCTTGGAGTAGTTTCCTCAGGATATTTTCTGGTATGTCAAGAGGAGTACAGGCCGGATCACGATACACTCGGTCCACTATCATCCCGATTGTTTCATCCACAGGTACGTTGGTAAACAGTGATTCTACGTCCAACGAGGCTCTAATCCCTGAGGCCCGTGCTCCCCGCAATAAGTCAACAGATTCCTTCGGGGACTTCAGGCTGAAGGCGCAAGGGACATAAGGAGTTAGTAAGCCATTGAGTCGTTTCGCCAGTCTGTACGTGGGTGTGGGTATCTGGCTGATACACTTTCACTTTCACTCGAAGAACACTTTCCCACTAGGAAATTACCATCTCTTTTAAGGGTCTGAGCGTGGTGCAGTGGGTTAAGGCATTACCTGTCATGCCGGTGGCTGGAAGGCTTCTGTGCTGGCTAGGGTTCGAGTCTCCTGGTGGGAAAGTGTTCTATAGTTGAATAACTACTCTTGCGTGTTTAGGCAAGTTGGGCATTGCATAGACACAGTGTCTTCCCATATTCAACAGGGACTTGATGAAAAAACGTAAATTTTACCCCTCACTTGCTCTGGTGCTCTTGGGAGATGGTGGTTGAGGTGTTGAAATGCCCCGAAATTACCATCTCTTTTAAGGTCCTGAGCGTGGTGCAGTGGGTTAAGGCGTTACCTGTCATGCCGGTGGCTGGAAGGCTTCTGTGCTGGCTAGGGTTCGAGTCTCCTGGTGGGAAAGTGTTCTATAGTTGAATAACTACTCTTGCGTGTTTAGGCAAGTTGGGCATATATATATATATATATATATATATATATATATATATATATATATATATATATATATATATATATATATATATATATTCTGACGGGAAAGTGTAGGAGTGTAGATGTTCGGCAGTCTTCCTAATGGCTGGTGTTAATGCCTACACATTTACAAAAAAAAAGAGACTGCTTGGCTGTTGTCTGTGGTAAAGTAAGGTAAGACATGCAAAACACATAGTATGAACAATGAAACTTTAATTAACTGGAAAGCAAATTAATAACAAAGACAATCCCTTGGCTATGTACAGTGCAAAAAAACAAGTAAAAAAATATAACATAAAAATGAAGAACAGGCATAAATTACTCTAGGAATAATATAAAGACAAAACAGAAATAACAGGTGCTGAGAATATGGCGCTAGCTGGGAACCTCCACCGATAAACAAGAGTGTATCAGTTGAGTGTTCACAGCTTGAGAGCACAAGGATATTCTGACATCAATGACTGGTTCAAGCCCAGACATCGACTCAGGTAGAGGGCGCTGAGGTGCAGGTGTGCAGTCGGCGGGTCACCAATCAGAAGCAGGCAGGCGGGGAATGGTAGTTTGCTGGTTGATGACGGGTGGTGAGCCGGCATGGAGGGAGTGTGGAGTTGGGGGTACGTTTTGCCTCCTGGTCAAAATGTTTTGTGCTACTGGTAGATGTATCTTGAAGTTAGCATCTTATTTTTGTATATATGTAAGTAACTTTATGTAGGGAAGAGCAGGCTCAATCTCTCTTGAAAGAGATTATCGTCACAACTATCCCCCGAAGCCTGCTCTTACGGGTCAAGTTACTTCTTCAGATGGTAGAGTGGTAGGTGGAGCTGCCTCTACCTCATAGACTCTGGAGAGGGAGTCTGCTATGATGTTGTCAGAAACCTTGATATAGAAGATCTCCAGGTTGAAATTCTGCAGATATAAAGCCCATCGTAGAAGTTGTTGATTGTTGAATTGGGCTTGCTGCAAGAAGCGTAGGGGATTATGGTCCGAGTTGATGGTGGTAGACCGAGCACTTTGTAGGTACGATGCAAAGTGCTGTAAATTCAGGATGATGGAGAATTGCTCCTTTTCGATAGTGCTGTAATTCTTCTGGTGTGGTTTTATCTTGTAGCTGTAGTAGCTAACAGGTAGAACCTCCTCGCCTCGTTGTTGCATCAGGACATCCCCGATGCCGGTACCACTGGCGTCGACATGGAGGATGAAAGGCTTCGTGATATCTGGCGAGGCGAGAATAGGATTAGAACAGAGCAGAGATTTAAGTTGTTCAAAAGCAATGGTTTGCTGAATGGTCCAATGATACCGTTGCTTGGGCCTGGTTAAAGTGATCAATGGTGTCGCTACCGTACTAAAATTCTTCACAAACCTACGGTAGTAGGAGGCAAGACCAAGGAAGCGCAGGAGCTGCTTCCTGGTGGTAGGCTGTGGGTAATGCTGGATGGCTTGAGTGTGTATGTTTAACGGAGCTAGGCTGCCACTCCCTATCACATGACCAAGATAACGCACTTAACCTTTAGCAAAGGTGGACTTGCCCAAGTTGATGGTGAGGCCAGCTGTCAGGAGCTTGGCGAACAATCATTACAGCTGGAGCAGATGTTCGTTCCAGGTGTTGGTTGCCACAACGATATCATCCAAGTAGGCGTAGGTGTTATCTAAGCCATGGATGGCTTAACTCCAAAAGAGGCTAGCTGTTCTAGGATTATTTCTCTGTTTGCTGTATCAAAGGCAGTTTGGAGATCAATAAATGCCGCCTGAGAGTTTGGTCCCTCTCTGATAAAATACTCAGTCAAAAAAACAGCCAGCCTACTAATGAAAAACTCTCCAGACACGGAGCAGAACGCCCTAAAAGAGACAAACGTCGTCTATGCCTTTAAATGTCCACTTGGGGACTGTAAGCCCCAAAAAACTCAGTATATAGGCAAGACAACAACATCTCTTTCCAGGCGTTTAACGATGCATAAGCAACAGGGCTCCATTAAGGAACATATACTCTCTTCCCACAACCAAACCATCACCAGAGAAATCTTAACAAATAACACAGAAATCATCGATAGGTACAGCGATAGCAGGCGGCTTGACATCTGCGAGGCACTACACATCAAGAAGTCAACACCAGCAATCAACAGTCAATTAATGCACAACTATATTCTACCCACTTCAAGACCCCGCTCCAATATAGAAGCATCAAGAAATATGGGCCAATAGGCCCTTCCGCAGTTACTTCCATTCATACCTTCAATTTACCCAGTTAATATCCAGTTAATATCCATTGTTTTCGTGTTCTGTCCTTGTTGAAAGTTTTGTTCACCTCATTAAAAACTGTTGTAACATATCACCTCACCCAAAACGCGGGTATAAAATGAAAGATGAAAGCTGTTTAAATCATAGCATAGTAAAGAACTGTTTAGTGCTTTCAGGTTATAGTTGTGTGTGAAAACTAAAAGTCTTTGAAAATGTAATTAGTTATTACGAAACGCGTTCAAGTGTCGCGTCAGACTAAGAAATAAAGAATGAATTTTGGAGAATTGATTTTTCATTTACCGTCATCAGTAAAAACAAACATAAGGAAAATTGAGAAAATTCGTGTTAGAATTATTAATCTTACTTTTTCGGTCATATTTAATAACATTATTATATATATATATATATATATATATATATATATATATATATATATATATATATATATATATATATATATATATATGTCGTACCTAGTAGCCAGAACGCACTTCTCATCCTACTATGCAAGGCCCGATTTGCCTAATAGGCCAAGTTTTCATGAATTAATTGTTTTTCAACAACCTAACCTACCTAACCTAACCTAACCTAACATTTTCGGCTACCTAACCTATAAAGATAGGTTAGGTTAGGTTAGGTAGGGTTGGTTAGGTTCGGTCATATATCTATGTTAATTTTAACTCCAATGAAAAAAAATTGACCTAATACATAATGAAATGGGTAGCTTAATCATTTCTTAAAAAAAAATTTTGAGAAAATATATTAATTCAGAAAAACTTGGCTTATTAGGCAAATCGGGCATTGCATAGTAGGCCAAAAAGTGAGTTCTGGCTACTAGGTACGACATATATATATATATATATATATATATATATATATATATATATATATATATATATATATATATATATATATATATATATAAATATATATATATATGTATATATATATAATATAACTATATAAATAAAATTGGAAATGTTCGTTTGTTCAAAATCGCTAATCTACAAAAGTTCTTCACCGATTGCTTTGAAATTTTCACACAATATTCCATTCGCGTACGAGCAGGTTTTATATACATATTATATTGCTGTCACGTCTGTGAAGGAAAAAAACATGTTTTTTTGAAAAACTCTGTTTTTCATGTGTTTTTCACGTGAGAGAAATCTTCGAAACTTCTTTACCGATTGCTCTGAAATTTTGACACGTCGTTGCATTCAAATAGGCGCGTGTCTCTATATATCTACTATATACATGCCTTACCTGTAATCGGAGAAAACCTTTTTTTTTGTTTAAACATCGCCATCTGGTCGATGTAAGAGCAACACATGCTGTAATCTCCCAAAGTTCTTCACTGATTGCTTTGAAATTCTGACACAACGTTCCATTCGAATATGCGCGTCTTTTATATACCAACTATATAGATGCCATCCCTGTGGCAGGTAAAAACATGCATTTTTGAAAAACAGCGCCATCTGTTGCACATAATAGCAACATGCACACTATACTAAATATGTCACGATCTCCATTTCAATGTTTCCGATTGCATTGATAAAGTTTATTTTCATAGATTTCGATTTATTTGATTTTTATTGAATTGTTTGTGTGACATTGTGTTGGAATTGAGCTGTGTTGTTTTCCTTACCATTCATTTTGTAAGTATAAGTATAGATGCCACACCTGTTACAGATAAAATTATGCATTTCTTGAAAACCAGCGCCATCTGTTGCATGTTAATTCATTCTCATTATCAATTATGCATGTTAATTCATTCTCATTCTCATTATTAATTCATTCTCATTCTCATTATTAATTCATTCTCATTCATTAATTCATTCATTCATTCATTGCATGTTAATTCTTCGTTAATTCATTCTACGTTATATATATATATATATATATATATATATATATATATATATATATATATATATATATTATATATATATGTCGTACCTAGTAGCCAGAACGCACTTCTCAGCCTACTATGCAAGGCCGATTTGCCTAATAAGCCAAGTTTTCATTAATTAATTTTTTTTTTGTCTACCTAACCTACCTAACCTAACCTTACCTAACGTTTTCGGCTACCAAACCAAACCTAACCAATAAAGATAGGTTAGGTTAGGTTAGGTAGGGTTGGTTAGGTTCGGTCATATATCTACGTTAATTTTAACTCCAATATATATATATATATATATATATATATATATATATATATATATATATATATATATATATATATTATATATATATATATATATATATATTAGAGACACTTGGTGCCTGGGTAAAAGTGCTGCTAGCTTTTGAAGGAGTTGGGGTCTAAGCTAATCGAAACAACTAGAGACCTAGGGCTGCCAGTTTTCTTTTTCAGCGCCTTAGTGTGGCAATCCAGAGAGGAAATGCTCACTGCATCCATGGTTCCTGCCCACCATCTGAGGAGCTTGAGGAGCTATTCAACTTGTGACAAGCAGCCTTGTACCCTGCATGTAATCAATATTGTAACTTTTTTTGTGTAATGACATTTTCAAATAAAATTAGATAAATATACACACATACCAAAACAATAGGGGTGGTAGGAGAAGAAAATATCAAAGTGTTCAGTGAGGATCCACAAGGTCTTCTCTGAGTACTCTTTATTTTCTTTCCGAGGCTATGGTCCCTACACTTGCACCAGAGGTGGTACCCTTCTAGGTTTAAAAAATATGTATATATATATATATATATATATATATATATATATATATATAATATATATATATTATATATATATATGTATAATATATACTATATATATATATGTATATGTAT
>WNGS01119452.1:0-10028 GCA_020271785.1 Procambarus virginalis
GTACTCCAGACACCAGGACTGAGGCTACAGGGCAGTACTCCAGACACCAGACTGAGGCTACAGGGCAGTACTCCAGACACCAAGACTGAGGCTACAGGGCAGTACTCCAGACACCAAGACTGAGGCTACAGGGCAGTACTCCAGACACCAAGACTGAGGCTACAGGGCAGTACTCCAGACACCAGGACTGAGGCTACAGGGCAGTACTCCAGACACCAGGACTGAGGCTACAGGGCAGTACTCCAGACACCAGGACTGAGGCTACAGGGCAGTACTCCAGACACCAGGACTGAGGCTACAGGGCAGTACTCCAGACACCAGACTGAGGCTACAGGGCAGTACTCCAGACACCAGGACTGAGGGGGGGGGGTGGGGTACTCCAGACACCAGGACTGAGGCTACAGGGCAGTACTCCAGACACCAGGACTGAGGCTACAGGGCAGTACTCCAGACACCAGGACTGAGGCTACAGGGCAGTACTCCAGACACCAGGACTGAGGCTACAGGGCAGTACTCCAGACACCAGGACTGAGGCTACAGGGCAGTACTCCGGACACCAGGACTGAGGCTACAGGGCAGTACTCCAGACACCAGGGCTGAGGCTACAGGGAAGTACTCCAGACACCAGGACTGAGACTACAGGGGCAGTACTCCAGACACCAGGACTGAGGCTACAGGGAAGTACTCCAGACACCAGGACTGAGGCTACAGGGGAAGTACTCCAGACACCAGGACTGAGGCTACAGGGCAGTACTCCAGACACCAGGACTGAGGCTACAGGGAAGTACTCCAGACACCAGGACTAAGGCTACAGGGCAGTACTCCAGACACCAAGACTGAGGCTACAGGGAAGTACTCCAGACACCAAGACTGAGGCTACAGGGCAGTACTCCAGACACCAGGGCTGAGGCTACAGGGGCAGTACTCCAGACACCAGGACTGAGGCTACAGGGAAGTACTCCAGACACCAGAGGGAAGTACTCCAGACACCAGGACTGAGGCTACAGGGCAGTACTCCAGACACCAGGACTGAGGCTACAGGGCAGTACTCCAGACACCAGGACTGAGGCTACAGGGCAGTACTCCAGACACCAGGACTGAGGCTACAGGGCAGTACTCCAGACACCAGGACTGAGGCTACAGGGAAGTACTCCAGACACCAGAGGGAAGTACTCCAGACACCAGGACTGAGGCTACAGGGGCAGTACTCCAGACACCAGGACTGAGGCTACAGGGAAGTACTCCAGACACCAGAGGGAAGTACTCCAGACACCAGGACTGAGGCTACAGGGGCAGTACTCCAGACACCAGGACTGAGGCTACAGGGAAGTACTCCAGACACCAGAGGGAAGTACTCCAGACACCAGGACTGAGGCTACAGGGAAGTACTCCAGACACCAGGACTGAGGCTACAGGGAAGTACTCCAGACACCAGAGGGAAGTACTCCAGACACCAGGACTGAGGCTACAGGGGCAGTACTCCAGACACCAGGGCTGAGGCTACAGGGAAGTACTCCAGACACCAGAGGGAAGTACTCCAGACACCAGGACTGAGGCTACAGGGCAGTACTCCAGACACCAGGACTGAGGCTACAGGGCAGTACTCCAGACACCAGGACTGAGGCTACAGGGCAGTACTCCAGACACCAGGACTGAGGCTACAGGGCAGTACTCCAGACACCAGGACTGAGGCTACAGGGCAGTACTCCAGACACCAGGACTGAGGCTACAGGGCAGTACTCCAGACACCAAGACTGAGGCTACAGGGCAGTACTCCAGACACCAGGACTGAGGCTACAGGGCAGTACTCCAGACACCAGGACTGAGGCTACAGGGCAGTACTCCAGACACCAAGACTGAGGCTACAGGGAAGTACTCCAGACACCAGGACTGAGGCTACAGGGTAGTACTCCAGACACCAGGACTGAGGCTACAGGGAAGTACTCCAGACACCAGAGGGAAGTACTCCAGACACCAGGACTGAGGCTACAGGGCAGTACTCCAGACACCAGGACTGAGGCTGCAGGGCAGTACTCCAGACACCAGGACTGAGGCTACAGGGCAGTACTCCAGACACCAGGGCTGAGGCTACAGGGCAGTACTCCAGACACCAGGACTGAGGCTACAGGGCAGTACTCCAGACACCAGGACTGAGGCTACAGGGCAGTACTCCAGACACCAGGGCTGAGGCTACAGGGCAGTACTCCAGACACCAGGACTGAGGCTACAGGGCAGTACTCCAGACACCAGGACTGAGGCTACAGGGCAGTACTCCAGACACCAGGACTGAGGCTACAGGGCAGTACTCCAGACACCAGGGTTGAGGCTACAGGGCAGTACTCCAGACACCAGGACTGAGGCTACAGGGGCAGTACTCCAGACACCAGGACTGAGGCTACAGGGAAGTACTCCAGACACCAGAGGGAAGTACTCCAGACACCAGGACTGAGGCTACAGGGAACATGGCGGTGGTTAACAAGAGCGTCAACATGAAGCCAATAGTGAAGACACGCCAGTTTGACAAGGTGCAGGTTATTCTACCATTACACGTACTGACCCATGTGCCACAAACTTTGATAATTGGAGGCTTGAAAGTACTTCAATCAATTACTATTGCTCCTGTTTTGTTTTTGGGTAATATTAAACAAGTAAACGTGTTGTTCATCGTGGAGAATTCCAAGTCAGTAAATATTAAAGCAAGGCACCAAGCCGGGAAGACTATGTACCACTAACAGTGTCGCTGGATATTAAAAATGCGCTTAATGTCACTGAAAATGTTAATGGGATAAGAAATACACACAAGGTGAGCGATATCAGAGGTATCATCTCCTCTTACAAAATGCATCGCTTTTTGCTCGTATGCGCATTCAAGGCTAAAAATCGACGTAATTCAAAATCAACTCGGTTCACTAAAGTGAGCTACTGTCCCGTTTTCTCTCTCTTTTGGGTCCTCTGGCTTAGGCTGTTAGGTTAGGAGAGGAAACTTTCAATTAACGGGTTTCAGGATGTTTTGAAACCTTAGGAGAACTTTCTGCCCTCCTAACCTACCAGAAGACCCTTAACTTGCTGTTTTTATTGGGGGGGAGGGGGGGGAATACAAAATTTATTTTCAATTTTAATTTCATTTTCAAATTACGCCCATTTTCAGCCATACGGGCAAACGGCCAAGTTCAGACGTAATTTGTAAGAGGACAGGTTGCAGTGGCCGTGAGTAAAATGAATGCCAAGAGAATATCTTGGAAATTTAAGCTGTAATACATTACAAGGATTTATACAATCATGTGGAAAAACTTGAAGACTACAATAAACACAAGTGTGTTGGCTCGAGTTGGCAGCACACTGGCCTTAAGTGGTGGCGGAAATTTCCGACACCCCAAATACTAACCCTAGTACGATAAGATTAATTATTGTGCTAGGAAATTAAATCTACTAATATTACTAACTAATAGCGTAGTGACACCAAAACCTTCCTATTATCCAAGGTTACTGTCGCATCAGCCGCCTCAGCTCCCGTGAGAACATGGCTACTGTCGCGTCAGCCGTCCCAGCTCCCGTGAGAACATGGCTACTGTCGCGTCAGCCGTCCCAGCTCCCACGAGAACATGGCTACTGTCGCGTCAGCCGGCCCAGCTCCCACGAGAACATGGCTACTGTCGCGTCAGCCGGCCCAGCTCCCACGAGAACATGGCTACTGTCGCGTCAGCCGCCCCAGCTCCCACGAGAACATGGCTACTGTCGCGTCAGCCGTCCCAGCTCCCGTGAGAACATGGCTACTGTCGCGTCAGCCGTCCCAGCTCCCACGAGAACATGGCTACTGTCGCGTCAGCCGTCCCAGCTCCCGTGAGAACATGGCTACTGTCGCGTCAGCCGGCCCAGCTCCCACGAGAACATGGCTACTGTCGCGTCAGCCGCCCCAGCTCCCGTGAGAACATGGCTACTGTCGCGTCAGCCGCCCCAGCTCCCACGAGAACATGGCTACTGTCGCGTCAGCCAGCCCAGCTCCCGTGAGAACATGGCTACTGTCGCGTCAGCCGCCCCAGCTCCCGTGAGAACATGGCTACTGTCGCGTCAGCCGCCCCAGCTCCCACGAGAACATGGCTACTGTCGCGTCAGCCAGCCCAGCTCCCGTGAGAACATGGCTACTGTCGCGTCAGCCAGCCCAGCTCCCGTGAGAACATGGCTACTGTCGCGTCAGCCGCCCCAGCTCCCGTGAGAACATGGCTACTGTCGCGTCAGCCGCCCCAGCTCCCGTGAGAACATGGCTACTGTCGCGTCAGCCGCCCCAGCTCCCGTGAGAACAAACTCTTTATTCAAATCGAATTAAACCCAGTCTAACCTCTGCTAAATTCCCTAAGTAATTTGGATTGGAAATGATCAGCTGATTCCGGTTAAATAAGTCACAACCTGTATATTATTTACGTGTATGTGTTTTTTATCTACTGACACTTCGGTTCAATAATGTAAACAGTGGAAAATCGTCTGGCGATGTCTGAAGAGTATTGTTACGAAGTAAAACGATGTCGGTAACGTCTTATTAGATAATAGGACAAGTTAGAATATGGTGACTAGTGTGGCGAGATTATGCGCAGAGAGGAAGGTAGAGGGCGCGCGCAATACTCGCTCTCTCAGAACCTTAACGACAACATCCCCGGGAAGCTCACCACTTAGTATCGCCTTAATTTGGCAACATCCCTGCAATTACGAAACCCAGACTCTGGTGCCTGCTTCATCCAAAATTGGGACATCACGTCCGGTTGGATAAGTGACAATCTAGTACTTTTTTATCGCCATAATAACTTTAGATCGTCCGGCCGTTAGGAACATCAAAATAACCAGAGTAAGTTTAATTCCGTAAAACGGTTGATCCCCTTTATGGAGATTAGCCGAGATTATTATAATTCTATGAAAATTACATTGTATGTTCTTCACGCCGTGGAGGTATACCTACGAGAGCTGGTCGTCTCAACTTGAGAATCACGTGTACAAGACGTCATCACCTTGAGACTGGAATTGACTGATTTCGAGAGATTGTCAGACGCACTTTTCATTACTTACTCGACAGCTAAGCTGATAAACCTTTAGTTATGATATTGTTTACTTTACTTTAGTTAGTTTACTAACTTCTTAACCATTATTTACTTATAAGATTTTAGCACTGAAATTATTCAAATAAATTAAAATTCATTAGGTAGCTCTAGCATTATTAAATCTACCCCCCAAAATTTTGTGGAAGTGGAAACATCCAACTAATCATTAAATCTCATACAGTCCACTCATGGAATTTATTCATAGAGTCCATTTAATTAATTTATAATTATAGTAAACTATATGTTGGAAGAACATGTGTAAGACAGACATGATAGGCATGTGGACTTTATGGTTCATCAACCGTTCCTCAAATGATGAAAGGTGTACCCACTGAGAGACATTGCTGCAAACATGGCCACACCTTGCTTGACGAAGGCAACTTAAACCCACACACTAATGCCAAACGTCATCCTGATTCAAGCTGTAAATAATGTATAAATTCCTTATAGCTTCTGGGCTCTTGTAGAACAGGTATTGTTTACATCTAGAATAAACGTTTACATCTTGGAATAAACGTTTAAACATTATTGTGATTTTATTACCAGGTTGGTAATAAACAGACTACCCATGGAAGAGTGAGATGACACGTCTTCACCTACTGAACATATATATTTATGAATAAATATGATAAACACTGAAGACACGAAGCCATCAGTTGCACCTCCAGGAACCAGTAAACAAGTATTAACGAACACTTAAATGATGGGTTCCCATATTAAATTATTCAAGAACAAGATACAAAAGTGGTAACAAGTTCCGCAGGGTCCTCCAGCTGCTGCTGCTGCAGGATGAAGCAGGCGAGACACACAAGGTTCCACACCAGCTCCGGTCCCCACCTGCACTTCCCCTGACCCCACCTCCCCCAGCTACACCACGGCACCCCCTTACCCACCACCCCAGGTAACATGTGTGTAGTGTACTTACTGGGGTTGGATGAGTGAGGGAGACGAGTGGTGGCGAGAGCGTGCGCGTCCTCAGCCTCACCCGCACCTCCACGTTATTACCTTATAATACACCTACAACTCTTGCCACGAACACATACCTTCTCAAAGGTAATATTTTGTCTCATTTCTTCTAAAATAAAAAAAATGAATGAAGTGGCTGAGCGGAAGCTCATGGTTATGAAATTGCACAGCACCCGAGTACCCCACAACCACCACCATGGTGGTGAGCAGCGTCACAACACCGTGGTGGTGGTGAGCAGCGTCACAACAACACCCGTGGTGGTGGTGAGCAGCGTCACAACAACACCCGTGGTGGTGGTGAGCAGCGTCACAACAACACCCGTGGTGGTGGTGAGCAGCGTCACAACAACACCCGTGGTGGTGGTGAGCAGCGTCACAACAACACCCGTGGTGGTGGTGAGCAGCGTCACAACAACACCCGTGGTGGTGGTGAGCAGCGTCACAACAACACCCGTGGTGGTGGTGAGCAGCGTCACAAACACCCGTGGTGGTGGTGAGCAGCGTCACAACAACACCCGTGGTGGTGGTGAGCAGCGTCACAACAACACCCGTGGTGGTGGTGAGCAGCGTCACAACAACACCCGTGGTGGTGGTGGTGAGGCGTCACAACACCACCCTGGTGGTGGTGGGTGAGCAGCGTCACAACAACACCCGTGGTGGTGTGGTGAGCAGCGTCACAACAACACCCGTGGTGGTGGTGTGAGCAGCGTCACAACAACACCCGTGGTGGTGGTGGTGAGCAGCG
Organism: Procambarus virginalis; assembly: GCA_020271785.1. Taxonomy (NCBI): domain Eukaryota; kingdom Metazoa; phylum Arthropoda; class Malacostraca; order Decapoda; family Cambaridae; genus Procambarus; species Procambarus virginalis. The sequence goes on from WNGS01119452.1 coordinate 6,799, forward strand.
TCACAACACCACCCGTGGTGGGGTGGTGAGCAGCGTCACAACACCACCCGTGGTGGTGGTGGTGAGCAGCGTCACAACACCACCCGTGGTGGTGGTGGTGAGCAGCGTCACAACACCACCCGTGGTGGTGGTGGTGAGCAGCGTCACAACACCACCCGTGGTGGTGGGGTGAGCAGCGTCACAACACCACCCGTGGTGGTGGTGGTGAGCAGCGTCACAACACCACCGTGGTGGTGGTGGTGAGCAGCGTCACAACCCACCCGTGGTGGTGGTGGTGAGCAGCGTCACAACAACCACCCGTGGTGGTGGTGGTGAGCAGCGTCACAACAACACCCGTGGTGGTGGTGGTGAGCAGCGTCACAACAACACCCGTGGTGGTGGTGGTGAGCAGCGTCACAAACAACACCCGTGGTGGTGGTGGTGAGCAGCGTCACAACACCACCCGGTGGTGGTGAGCAGCGTCACAACAACACCTGTGGTGGTGGTGAGCAGCGTCACAAACACCCGTGGTGGTGGTGGTGAGCAGTCACAACACCCGTGGTGGTGGTGGTGAGCAGCGTCACAACAACACCCGTGGTGGTGGTGAGCAGTGTCACAACAACACCCGTGGTGGTGGTGAGCAGTGTCACAAAACCCGTGGGTGGTGGTGAACAGTGTCACAACAAACACCCGTGGTGGTGGTGAGCAGTGTCACAACACCCGTGGTGGTGTGAGCAGTGTCACAAACACCGTGGTGGTGGTGGTGAACAGTGTCAAAACACCGTGGTGGTGGTGGTGAGCAGTGTCACAACACCCTGGTGGTGGTGGTGAACAGTGTCACAACACCCGTGGTGGTGGTGGTGAACAGTGTCACAACACCCGTGGTGGTGGTGGTGAGCAGTGTCACACAACACCGTGGTGGTGGTGGTGAACAGTGTCACACAACACCCGTTGGTGGTGAGCAGTGTCAACACACCGTGGTGGTGGTGGTGAGCAGTGTCACAACAACACCCGTGGTGGTGGTGGTGAGCAGTGTCCACAACACCCGTGGTGGTGGTGGTGAGCAGTGTCACAACACACCGTGGTGGTGGTGGTGAGCAGTGTCACAACACACCGTGGTGGTGGTGGTGAGCAGTGTCACAACAACACCCGTGGTGATGGTGGTGGGGGAGCAGTCACAACAAACAACAGCAGTGTACACAACACCCGTGGTGGTGGTGGTGGTGGTGAGCAGTCACAACACCCGTGGTGGTGGTGGTGAGCAGTCACAACACCTGTGTGGTGGTGGTGAGCAGTGTCACAACAACACCCGTGGTGATGGTGATGAGCAGTCACAACACACCCGTGGTGATGGTGATGAGCAGTGTCACAACAACACCCTTGGTGATGAGCAGTGTCACAACAACACCCTGGTGATGAGCAGTGTCACAACAACCCGTGGTGATGAGCAGTGTCACAACACCGTGGTGATGAGCAGTGTCACAACAACACCCGTGGTGATGAGCAGTGTCACAACAACACCCGTGGTGATGGTGAGCAGTGTCACAACAACACCTGTGGTGGTGGTGGTGGTGGTGAGCAGCGTCACAACACCCGTGGTGGTGAGCAGTGTCACAACAACACCCGTGGTGGTGGTGAGCAGTGTCACAACAACACCCGTGGTGGTGGTGAGCAGTGTCACAACAACACCCGTGGTGGTGGTGAGCAGTGTCACAACAACACCCGTGGTGGTGGTGAGCAGTGTCACAACAACACCCGTGGTGGTGGTGGTGAGCAGTGTCACAACACCCGTGGTGGTGGTTGTGAGCAGCGTCACAACACCCGTGGTGGTGAACAGTGTCACAACACCCGTGGTGGTGGTGGTTGTGAGCAGTGTCACAACACCCGTGGTGGTGGTGGTGAACAGTGTCACAACACCGTGGTGGTGGTGGTGAACAGTGTCACAACACCCGTGGTGGTGGTGGTGAACAGTGTCACAACACCCGTGGTGGTGGTGGTGAACAGTGTCACAACCCGTGGTGGTGGTGGTGAACAGTGTCACAACACCCGTGGTGGTGGTGGTGAGCAGTGTCACAACAACCCGTGGTGGTGGTGGTGAGCAGTGTCACAACACCCGTGGTGGTGAGCAGTGTCACAACACCGTGACCCTGGTACACACCAAGGCCACCTGTCATCCTCGTCCTGTACGACAATCAGCTGACAGAGCCGGCACCCACAACAAGAGGTCACAGCTGAAACAAGAGAATAAACGGTGTTGGACGGCGTCGGCGGCGGCCACCACCACCTTGCTCCCACCTGCACCACACCGCGGGCACTAACGCTGGGCACTGAACACACACTGTGACTGGACCAGCCAGGGACACGAATCAGCTGGGGCGGGAGGTTTACCACCAGGGGTCCAGCTGTACTGCCGACCTCACCGGGATCAATAATCAGTCAGGTGGCGGTCTTCCTTTCTACCCCAGAAGCCATGTCTTCTGCCATCACCCCAACACACTGTCGCCGCTTCCAGCCCATTACCCCGCTCACCACGGCTAGGTCAGGTCACGCCGCACCCAACCCAACTATGTGGCCAACTCCACACTAACACACCACCAACACGCAACTAACCAACAATCAGAGCGCACGCGCCGCCCTTGCACGCACACCACAACACACTCACTCCCGACGACTTAACATGGCGGGGTGCGGCGCCGTGCAGCTCCCCACTACTTTGCAGTGTATCTTATTTTTATTATCACATTCTCTCCCTCACACACACACACTACTACAGAGTAGTTAACAAATAGAATGCATTAGGTAGTGATGTGGTGGAGGCTGACTCCATACACAGTTTCAAATGTAGATATGAGCCCAGTAGGCAGGAATCTGTACACCAGTTGATTGACAGTTGAGAGGCGGGACCAAGGCAACCCGTGCTCTTACAAATTACGTCGTATGTGCTATGGCCAAATATCTATGTAATTCAAAATGGAAAATTTATTTTCAATTAAAATTTTGTTCCCCTCCCCCCCAGGAAAAACAGCAAGTTAAGGGTCTCTGGTAGGTTAGGAAGGCAGGAAGTTCTCCTACGGTTTCAAAACGTCATGAAAACCGTAAATTAAATGTTTCCTCTCCTAGCCAGAGGACCCATAACAGTACCTCACTTTCGTGAGCCGATTTCAATTTGAATTACGTAGATTTTTACCTGAGTGCGCATACGAGCAAAAAGCGAGTATTTGTAGAGGACGGTTGACCAAAGAGCCGAAGCT
>WNGS01119457.1:0-11000 GCA_020271785.1 Procambarus virginalis
CCCACCATACTTATTGGAGACCCTGTGCTTCTGGGAAGCAAGAAGGAACAAGTTTATTGAGCAGAGGAGTGCCAAATTTGAAAATAGTCGCGACGACGCTGGACGGCGCAGCCTGAGCTGAGGGTCTGGAAGGTGCGGCAGGCAGGCCAAGCTGTGACCGGGTCACGTCCACTGAGGGTTTTGGAGGGACGACACCGTTCCTAGGACAAGGAGCAACGCCTTGTGGAAGGGACGAGTGTGCATATAGTGATTAGCTCAGTGCCCAATGGTGAACCAGGATTGGGATAGCTGAATCTCAGGGATTGGATCGGCGACGACGCAAAGGCTTCACGTCACCTGAGGACTTGTGGAACGTTCCTGGATCATCAAGGACCAACTCAGGAAGCGTGGGAACCTCACACTATCGAGGGACAGGCGTCGTGAGCCAGGAATGTAAAGGTAGATCAAATTCCCTCCCATTACCCCTTGTGTGAGTAGGCTAGATAGGCCACGATATTTACATATGTATGAGGCAGTATGACATTAATACTTTAGTAGTAGAATAGCTGCAGGGCAGCTTGAGTCAGGACTGTTGAAGAGGACAGTGTGTGTGGACGACAGGACAGTTGAAGAGGTGCCGACGTGGCGAAGAGGCCCTTCTGTGAGAGTGTGTGTGACTCCTGTCTAATCTGACCAGTTGAAGGAGTTGTTGGAGGTCGTGAAAGAAGAGTTGCTGACTGTGGTGTCTGTGTATAGCTGAGATAGTCTTGGTAGTAAGGTTGATGTAAAGTCATTCCTGGTTACTGACTTTAATACTTAAAACGATTACATGATAGAGTAGCTCCCAAGCTGGCAGCGTCCTGTGTGCTGTTTACCTTCTCTAGTGGCGTCCAGCCGCCGCACATAGAAAACGGATGGTACCATTTTCTGTGAACATGACATCCCTCCTTTTCTTTAAAAAGAATGAATACAGGATGTCTACCATGCTTGTAGCACAAAGCAAAGTTATTGACACAAAGTAAGTTATTAACATATCAAGAGATATTGCATACATTTAACATTAATTAAACACAAAAGAATTTAAACAATCTTTACCACAAAGGATTTCAATGTTAAAAATACATATGCAATGTTAAACAAACATGAAAGAAACTGTAATACAAAGTTACAAAATATTGAATGAGAGATCTGCATTATTCAAACAATATTAAATTTAGTTCAGCATAACAAGTAAATACTTTGCATTACATAGGAACACAATTAATCATCATATCGTGTAGGGCGTTTAACATGTCGTTTTGGACGAGAGTCCTTAATACAAAAATATCCCTCGATGAATTGTTTATCGAGTTATAACTCATTTTTTTTTTCTTTTGCACGACTTTGCACTTCATCATTTTCTACACTTTTGGAATCACTTTGAAATAAGCCATATTACGTGTTATACTATGATCTCTATTACTCGCTGTTACCATAGTTCCTTTTACACTAATCACTTTATATGGTTTTGTATCATACGGCATATCTAGCTTTCCCTCTTTTTTCTTTTTAACGAGAACAGTATCTCCAACCTTTATGAATTGTTCCTTTGCACGTTGATCATGAGCAATTTTCATTTTGCCCTTGGCTAGTGCATCCTTCTGAGCGAGACGTTTATCCGTTACCTTGGCTGGCATGACAGGTAGTGCGATTCTCATAGGACGTCCAAATAAAAGTTCGCCAGGCGACTTGCCCAGTGTTCCATGCGGTGTTGCACGGTAGTTCCTGAGAAAAGCATACATAGCTTGTTTCCAGGATCGTCCTTCGGCATGAGCACAGCGTACAGCTTTCATGAGAGGTTGCATGAATCTCTCTACTTCTCCATTTGCTTGAGGATGTAGTGGCATCACACGGCGGTGTTTGAATCCAATATGCTCAGCAAAGTTGACAAAGTCTTGTCCATTAAATGGCGGTCCATTGTCCGTCTTGACAACTTCAGGAATGCCAAAGTTTGAAAAGATCTTGTCGAGTTTCGGGATGACAGCCTTTGCAGATGTGGAAGTGATGATTTCTACTTCTGGATAACGTGAGTGATCATCAATGACTACCATCAAGTACTCTCCAGTTGGTAGCGGTCCACAGAAGTCCATCGATACTTCCATCCATGGTGCAGCAGGTAGTGGTGAAGGTTGTAGAGGTGTTGGTCTTGAAGTATCCACTGCAGCTTGGCAAGGGACACAGGCATCATGCATGTCCTTAGCTTGACGATCAATGCCAGGAAACCACACCTTTTCTCGTAGCAGCTGTTTGGTCCTTACAAGACCTTGGTGTCCTTGATGTGCAAGCTTCAGAGCACGTTGCTGGAGAACAGCTGGAATGACGATACGAGTACCTCGCAGCACGGTGTCGCGTTGTTGCGTAACACTTAATTCTGTCTGGATGCGTTCAAGTGCTTTGAATGCATCTTGGTCAACTCCTGAGGGTGGGATGCGTGGAAACTTTTTCTTAGTCAATGCATCCACTGTTGCTTGCAGAGTTGGGTCCTCTAGGGTTGCAGTACGGATTTCATCAAGAGTGAGAGCCTTAGGGACTGCATCACAGGTTACAGAGTGTACATATTCCTCGGCAACTTGCTGATGCTTGGTGATGGTGAAACTGTTGGCAGGATGTCGACTGATGTAATCAGCGGGATTGCCTGCACCTGGCTTGTATTTCACCGTAAAGTTGTATGGTTGCAGACGAAGAGCCCATCTCTCAATGCGAGCTGGTGGTTTGGACTTTGGATTATTGAAGATGGTCTCCAACGGTTTGTGGTCAGTGACTATCGTGGTAAAGGGTGCACCAAGCAGATACACATTGAAGTGTTCACAGCCCCATACAAGAGCAAGAGCTTCCTTCTCTGTCTGACTGTATCGTTGCTCAACATCTGTGAGAGAACGGCTGGCGTAGGCAATTACTACTCTTGAATCTGGTTGACCAGGTTTGTGTTGGGCTAACACAGCACCTAAACCAACAGGACTAGCATCCACCGTTAACTCAGTGTCCATTGATGGATCAAAGTATGCAGCAGTCGCATTTTCTACTAGTGCATCTTTCACAGCATCAAATGCATTTTGCTCGACATCGCTCCAGTACCATGATGCATTTTTCTTCAGGAGCTCACGTAGAGGCTTCGTAATGGTAGCAAAATCTGGAATGAAGCGAGAACAGTAGTTTGCCATTCCCAGAAAACTATGTACTTCAGTGGATGTTGAAGGAGGTGCAGCATTCTTGATATCTGCAACTTTCTTAGGATCTGGAGACAGACCTTTGTCACTAAGTACATGTCCAAAGAATTCAATTTTATGTTGATTGAACTCACACTTTGCTCGGCTTAGCGTCAAATTCTTTTCTCGTAAGCGTTGCAATGTTGCACGAAGAGCTTTGTCGTGTTCAGCTTGGGTACGGCCATAAACAATGATGTCATCAGACATGTTGTCAGCATTAGGTATATCTTGCAATACCTGGCTGATGATGTGCTGGAATACTTCAGCAGCACTGTTAATACCAAAACTCAGGCGCTTGTACCTATACAGACCTCGATGTGTCGTAAACGTTGTGATGAATCGACTCTCATCATCAAGTTCAAGCTGATGATAGCCCTTGTTTAAATCTAACTTGCTGAATACAGTTGCACCATTCAAGCGGTAAATCATATCATCTACAGTGGGTGTAGGATGGCGTTCACGCATTATTGCCTTGTTGGGAACACGCATGTCTACACAAATGCGTATCTCATCTGGATTCTTCGGCTTTGGTGGAGTGACAATTGGGCTTACCCATGGTGTTGGGCCTGTTACCGGTTCAATGATATCTAGTTCTATCAGCCTATCCAGTTCGGCATCGACTTTCTTGCGAGTATGGAATGGTTGTCGGCGATGTGGTTGGGCAACTGGAATTACATCTGGGTTGATATGCAGATGTACCTTGCTATCAGTATAACAACCTATGGATTTAAACCGATCAGAAAATTCAGCAACAATAGCATCAACATTGTTTGCAGATTCCACTGCTACAGCATTAGAAAGCTGAAGTAGCCCCAATTTGGTTGAAGTCTTGTAACTGAGTAAAGACTCCTTTGCATTCCTAACAACATGGAATGTAGTAATGAGCATTGCATTCTTTGACTTAATCTCTGCAGTGAAAGTTCCAATCACTGGTAAGGCTACCTTTGAAGCATAGGCAGTGGCTTTGCCATTATTTTTCAAGCTTTGGGAACTGTTTTTTAAATTTTTCATAGTGGCACTCAGCAATGGTGTCAATGTTTGATCCAGTGTCAATGAGAATTTTGAGACAAATGCCAGCAATGTATACTATAGTCTCTGGGTTGTTTGGAAGATCATTCCATTTTGTGATTGATTGTACTCCATAAATATAATCACATTCACTGTCATCTGAGACTGGTTGTAATGAAATGTTGTCTTGTATATTATTAACATTCTTGATTTGAGGTGCAATATTGTGTTTGCCACCTCGACTCCTATGACTTGATCCTCGTACATTGCTTTTATTTATTGATTGTGGTTTCTTTAGTGCGGAACGACACATAGCACCAAAATGATTTAGTTTTCTACACTCATAGCACTTCTTACCTTGTGCAGGACAAACATTATCTTGGTGTGGGTAGTCTCCTCCACAATTGTAACATTTATTATTGACAACCTCTGATGTGAGTCGTTGTGACTGCTTGAGTCTTGTTCCATGACTCCAGTTGTGATGTGGTTCTCGGCTCAATTTAATGTTAGGTTTGGCATGATATCTTCTATGATCATGGTGTACTCCCTGAACCTTACATACTTCATGACTGTTAGTAACAGTGGCAGAACCGTTGTTGGCACTGCACTCCATGGCACGAGCATCACGTGCAGCATCTTCCATTCGACGAGCCATATCCAGTATCTTGGTAAGAGAACTTTCATCATCAACAAGTTCTAGAGCTCTTCGACGAAGACGTGTAGATGTGCATGTTTCAATTATTTGCTGTTTGATTTCTTTGTCAACATCAGCAAACTCACAATGGGTGCTAAACCCTGCAGACGTGTATGGTATTGATCAACAGTTTCATTAGAGAGTTGTTTTGCTCTCCTGAAATGCATAATTTCCATAGCAGTATTTTGCCTTGGTTTGAAATGCTCAGTTAATTTGGCCTTGGCAGTGTCATAATCTTTGGCACCACCAGTGTCTTTCAGTGTATCAAAGATGTCACAAACTCTATCACCTGCATAATGAAGCAGAAAGGCACGCTTTCTTTCAGCACTTTTGATGTCAGAAACTATCAACAAATTTTCAAACCTTTTAAGCCATTTGACCCACCTCTGTGACAGGTTTGTCTGGTCACAGTCAGGATCAAATGCAGGAAACTGAGGTATATTTGCCATTTTTACTGAATAAATTTAAACTTATCACTTAAAATGTTCCTCAGAATATATAACACTTACTGCACTGTATATGTTATTCAAGAATTCACTGTAATTACTTTAATTTTGCAAAGCACACAAGCATTTTAATGCAAAAGTTCACAACAGTGCACAACACAGCAGCAACTGACTTCTTACCTAGCCCTTGTGTACATGTGTTGTTACTACTCACAGCAACACAGCAGTTGGTACAGCAGTTGTCAGCAGTTGGTACAGCAGTAGGCAGCAGTTGGCAGCAGCAGTAGGCAGCAGTTGGTTCACAGCGTGAAGAATTTGTAGCACGGAGCGTCGTTTCGTAACCAAAACATCGGGTTTTGTACACTGCATCAAAGCGTCGTTTCGTACACAGCGTCGGCAGATTCCTCTCTCACAGCAACATCAGCACAGCTTGGGTAGCACACAGCATTGGCCAGCACACAGCAACGGCCAGCACACAGCAACGATCAGCACACAGCAACAGTCAGCACACAGCATGGGGTTGCATACAGGGTATGGTGCTCACAGACAGCTTCTCCTTCCTCCTCTGGGCGAGACAGCATGCTCCTTCCTTGTGTTTTGTTGAACAAAATACCTGCGTTCCCAGTTCATCCTCGTCGCCAGTGTGGTGTCTGTGTATAGCTGAGATAGTCTTGGTAGTAAGGTTGATGTAAAGTCATTCCTGGTTACTGACTTTAATACTTAAACGATTACATGATAGAGTAGCTCCCAAGCTTGGCAGGCGTCCTGTGTGCTGTTTACCTCTCTAGTGGCGTCCAGCCGCCGCACATAGAAAACGGATGGTACCATTTTCTGTGAACATGACACTGACGATCTCCAGATTTATTATTCTTATTTTCATATTCATGTATCGCTTGTGATTGTATGTGTGATCATGTAATTTGTGTCAGTAAATTCACACATTTTATCATTGTGTTTAAGTGTACCTCCATTATAATATTTTCTATGAGCATACACGAAGGTTATCATAGTTCCACCTAGGGAACACCACGTTCTCTATAGAAGTTCTTATTGCCTAGAGAGTGGTAAAACAGCACAGACTTATATAAAAGTGTACCCTTGGCCATCCGATCAGTATCAGAGCCTGAATGGTGGCAACAAGTAGCGTAGTGGCTGGAGAGAGGTAAAGCCACACAGACCTTTATGGGAGAGTACCCTGGGCTGACAGTTCAGTAGCAGATCTATGGGAGTAGCAACATTCTGGCAACGAACAGTATAGAGTACACCCACTGAACTGCATCGCTGGGGTGCAGATATAATAACCCAGCTGGCGACCTTGTTAAGAAGAAGATAGAGAAGACAGGCGGGAAAGGAGTTCCTGCAACCTTTTGTCTGGCAGGCAAGACTCAGGGAGGTTATGGTTATAAGGTAAGCCTGAGTCTTCCTTCACTCCCAGGCCGGAACTGTTAATAGCAGTTTCCCCGTGGATGACTGAAGGCTTCCAGGGTAAGTCAGTGGCACCTCTTCAGTGGTAAGTATTGAAGGTAAGAATGGTCAGAGAGTATGAGGTTCATTTTCGCCAGATATTCGTCTTTTTTAAGAATGACGTATATTGGCGACTTGTCACCTCTCCTGACGACTATCTCCTTGTTCTCACGAAGGCTCTTAGCTGCTGCTTTGATCTCGGGAGACAGAATGGTGATTCTGTAGTTGCCTCGAATCTTTCCTCCTTCTGCAATAAGTTCTGCTTGTAAGGTGTCTTTGGTGGGGACCTTCTTTTGTGTCTCGAGGTCGAATATGTCGTCCAACAGGATCTCCAACTCCACTTTCCGGGCCATCTCACTTGGTCTGTGTTATGGTTGTGGTCAGAGAAACAATCTTCATCCTCATGGTTTTATTCTCCGCCAGTAACAACAACAAAACAATCAGGTACATGAAATATTGTTAACAAGATCATAAACAAAAGAGCATCTGCTCCAAACATGCTACCTCCAACATCTGTAGTACTCAATCCCAACATTCCTCCCCTTTTAAATAAACTCTATCCCTACAGGTTAAGTCTATCAGGCGGTCGTATGACTCTTCCTGATTTTCTCATCTGGAAGTCCTGACCTGTTACTTCTGGGAAACATTCTTCTGAATTACTCCTTGTAGAGTCCATAGGGTTGACTGTATCCCCATAACCCTCTGCTGCCCCCTTGCTCTGCCTCACGGTCACCTGCAGGTGCTGCTATCCCTTCATTATTAGGATGGATATCACTAGTTGCCCCACCCCCACCTGAAGGGTCTTCAAAATTCCCTGTGAACCTTGGCATGAGCTGATCGGCATGCCTTTTCCAATTAATGTTCCCAAAACTCTGCACTTGCACAGTGAAGTTCCTGCGGCCCAGGACTTCCCTAATGTTCCCTTCCACCCAGGGCTTTCCACTTCCAAAATTCCTTGCATATACTGCATCCCCTTCATTAAAAACAATTCCTCTCCCTGAGCCAACTGACTGGCCAAGCTAGTTACCGATTTCTCTTTATTGGGATCTGTTTTTACTGCTTCCATGTGCACTTTAAAGTGTCTATTAAACAGTAATTCAGAAGGAGATTTACCAGTAGTAGAATGAACAGTTTTTCTTTGATTATATAAAAATCTACAAAGCCTTGTATTAATAGTACCTTCCGTAAACCGCTTTAACCCTTCTTTCAATGATCTCACTGCTCTCTCTGCTAGACCATTTGAAGAAGGATTATAGGGGGCAGGTGTTACATGTTTAATACCATTTTTTCTAAAAAAATCCTCCATTTCCACAGAAACAAATAAGGAGCATTGTCTGAGACAATTATGTCTGGCAATCCAAAATTACAAATGTTTTCCTTAGTAATTCACAAGTTACAGATGATGTGGTGGAATTACACACATGCACATCCAGAAATTTGGTGTATGAAACCACCACCACTAGTAATATTTATTATCCATAGGTCCCGCATAATCTACATGAAGTCTAGACCAGGGTTTTCCAGTGCATGGCCAAGAAAGTACTGGGGCCTGGGGTTTCTGATAATTCTTAAAGCAAATATGACAATTTTTGTTACCTCAGCAATATCCTGGTCTATTTTTGGCCACCAAACCCAACTTCTAGCTTCTGCTTTCATAGCATTTATGCCATTATGGCCTACATGCAGCTGTTCCAAAATCTTACATCTCAGTTCCCCAGGCACCACCACTCTATTCCTATACAAAAGTACATCCTGGTGAATACTAAGGTCAGCCTTCACTGCAGCATACTCTGACAATAACAAATTATTATTCCAACCATATTTGACATATTTCAACAACAGACTTAATTTGGGATCTCTACCAGTTGCCTTCCTAATAGTCTGGAATGAAATATCCTCAAAAGACATAGCTTCCACCAGGTTAACATACTCCACTGGAATACTGGAATTTAATTCTTCTGTCACAGGCAATCTACTTAATGCATCAGCTACTACATTATCCTTGCCTGGCTTAAACTCTAAATCATACTCAAACTGTGAGAGTAGTAATGCCCATCTTTGAATTCTAGCATTGGCATTAACTGGAATTTGCTTACCTCTGCCAAACAATCCTAGCAGGGGTTTATGATCTGTTCTAGCAAGAAATTTCCTCCCCAGCAGAAAATACCTCAGTTTCTTTACAGCATATACCAAAGCTAAAGCTTCTTTATCTAACTGAGAATATTCTGTTCCGCAGGAGATAATTTCTTGCTAGCAAAATATACTACTTTATCCTGACCATCTACTTCCTGTAATAATACACAACCCACTCCTACTGGGGAAGCATCTACCTCCAGTTTTAATGGGAGTCTACCTGTAAAATTAGTGAGCACTGGAGAATTGATCAATTCCTGCTTAATATTCCTGAATGCATTTTCCTCTCTTGCTGCCCACTTAAATCTAGCCCCTTTTTTCAACAATTCATACAAGGGTGCTAATTTTGTTGAAAAGTTCTTCACAAACTTACAAAATATGTAACCATCCCAACAAAGGCTGTACTTCCCCACTGATGTTGGGGCTGGGGCATCTATTATAGCAGCTACATTTTTGTGAGAAGGAGTAAAGCCCTTACCTGAAATATGGTACCCCAGGTATTCAATGGCCTTGGTCTTCAACGTTGTTTTTCCCTTATTAATCTTCACATTGTGCTTTTGCAAAAGATTCAAAACTTGTTCTAATCTAGCATCATGCACTTCCTCATTCTCTCCACATACAATAATGTCATCTAAAAACTAGCCACACCTTCAATGTTAACTAATAACTGGGACATGAATCTCTGAAAAATTGCTGGAGACGAGGAGAGTCCAAAAGGAAGTCTTTTATACTTAAATAACCCCTTGTGGGTATTAATCACTAACAATTTCTGGCTCTCCTCCTCTACAGGAATTTGCAAGTAAGCATCCTTCAGGTCAATCTTAGAAAAAATTGCTCCTTTGCAGACCACTGACAATACTCATCTATCTTAGGTAAAGGATACTTCTCACAGTGTATGCGGTTGTTCAGTTCCTTGAAGTCTGCACAGATTCTCAAAGATTTCCTATCTGCCTTCAACACTGGTACAATGGGGCTGCCCACTCACTATGTGTAATTGGCTCTAAGATGCCTTCTGCCACATGCTTTTCCAGGGCTGATTCTACCAATTGCTTATAATGAAACGGCACTGTTCTTGCCTTGAAAAATTTAGGTGAAGCCCCACTTTTCAGGTGAATTTTTGCAACCATGCTATTAATTGGCTTATCTGCCTCCACTGAATATTTATCTAACATTTGTTCGGCACTTTTAATGTTTTAACTATCGACAATTCTCTAGCCCGCCAAGAAAATTCCCACTTTTTCCATGAGATCCTTACCACATAGCTAGGATTATGTGAATCCACTACATAAAAATCCTGGACAATTTCTTTTCCATTATAACCTACTTTTGCCGACACCTTGCCATAGACCTTAATCGGTACATTATCATAAGCACTTAAAGATTTTTACCTGGTTTTACATTCAATTGCAAGGTATCTGCCCAATCTCTAGACATGTTGACACTGCCGCACCAGTGTCCAGTCCAAGGGAACTAACTTCCCATTAATTACAAAATTCACCACTTGTGACTTCACTGAACATACCTTTTCTTTCACCGAATATAGTCGGTTTTCCTCACCTGCAGCTTCTTCAGACGGTTTACCTTCCTCTATAGCCTTGACTACAGTACCACTACCTCTTCTTCCTGCATTACCTGGTCGTCTCCTCTCCCAGGCCTTGTTGTTCCTGTTCAGAATTCCCTACACACTCTCTGCAAGTGTCCCTCCTTGTACAAAAGTTGCATATATATGCACGAAACTTGCACTTGCTACTTATGTGCCTGTATCCACAGTGTTTGCATCTGGTCTGGCCCTGTACGACCATAATTTCCTGAGTAGAAGTCTTACTTCAAAGCCCTTTCCAGGTTCAATATCTTCTCGAGCAACTTGCCATGAAGTCATCGATTGTAGATCCAAATTTTCTGCCACCAGGTTAGGGAAATAATTCCTCCTTTTCCACTGCCATAAACAACTGTCCGCTAACCCTACCGTCCCACTGTGCTCCGAAGTTGCAGAGGTTAGCCAAAGCCTTCAAATCCGCAATAAATCCTGTA
>WNGS01119464.1:0-13163 GCA_020271785.1 Procambarus virginalis
TACATGGTGATACCTGGTTGATGGTTGATGGGGTTCTGGGAGTTCTTCTACTCCCCAAGCCCGGCCCGAGGCCAGGCTTGACTTGTGAGAGTTTGGTCCACTAGGCTGTTGCTTGGAGCGGCCCGCAGGCCCACATACCCACCACAGCCCGGCTGGTCCGGAACTCCTTGGAGGAATAAATCTAGTTTCCTCTTGAAGATGTCCACGGTTGTTCCGGCAATATTTCTTATGCTTGCTGGGAGGACGTTGAACAACGCGGGACCTCTGATGTTTATACAGTGTTCTCTGATTGTGCCTATGGCACCCTGCTCTTCACTGGTTCTATTCTGCATTTTCTTCCATATCGTTCACTCCAGTACGTTGTTATTTTACTGTGTAGATTGGGACCTGGCCCTCCAGTATCTTCCAGGTGTATATTATTTGATATCTCTCTCGTCTTCTTTCTAGTGAGTATTTGGAGAGCTTTGAGACGATCCCAATAATTTAGGTGCTTTATCGCGTCTATGCGTGCCGTATATGTTCTCTGTATTCCCTCTATTTCAGCAATCTCTCCTGCTCTGAAGGGGGAAGTGAGTACTGAACAGTACTCAAGACGGGACAGCACAAGTGACTTGAAGAGTACAAGCATTGTGATGGGATCCCTGGATTTGAAAGTTCTCGTAATCCATCCTATCATTTTTCTGGCTGTCGCAATATTTGCTTGGTTATGCTCCCTAAACGTTAGGTCGTCAGACATCATTATTCCAAATCCTTTACATGCTGTTTTCCTACTATGGGCACATTTGATTGTGTTTTGTACCCTGTATTATGTTTAAGGTCCTCTTTTTACCGTACCTGAGTACCTGGAATTTGTCACTGTTAAACATCATATTATTTCTGATGCCCAGTCGAAAACTTTATTAATATCAGCTTGAAGTTTTTCAATGTCTTCAGCCGAGGTATTTTCATACTGATTTTTGTGTCGTCTGCAAAGGATGATACGAAGCTGTGACTTGTATTTTTGTCTATATGATATGAGAATAAGGAAAAGCAGCGGTGCAAGGACTGTACCCTGAGGTACAGAGCTTTTAACTGCACTTGGACTAGATTTTATATGGTTGACCGTTACTCGCTGAGTCCTGTTTGACAGAAAACTGAGTATCCAGCGTCCTACTTTACCGGTTATTCCCATTGACTTCATTTTGTGTGCTATCACGCCATGGTCACATTTATCGAAAGCCTTTGCGAAGTCCGTGTATATCACATCAGCATTCTGTTTTTCTTCTAATGCCTCAGTGACTTTATCGTAGTGCTCAAGTAGCTGTGAGAGGCACGATCTTCCCGCTCGAAATCCATGTTGGCCTGGGTTGTGAAGGTCATTGGTCTCCATGAAATTGGTGACCTGACTCCTAATCACTCTCTCAAATACTTTTATTATGTGCGATGTTAGTGCAACTGTCTATAATTCTTTGCCAATGCTTTGCTCCCTCCCTTGTGTAGAGGGGCTATGTCTGCTACTTTAAGTGCATCTGTATCTCCCCCGTGTCCAAGCTCTTCCTCCACACTATACTGAGTGCCTGTGCTACCGGCACTTTGCATTTCTTTATAAATATTGAATTCCATGAGTCTGGACCTGGGGCCGAGTGCATGGGCATGTTTCAATTTCTCTTTCAAAATTTAGTGCGCTCGTGTTGATATCAGTTATATTTACAGGGGTTTGGATATCCCGCATAAAGAAATTGTCTGGATCTTCTACTTTCATGTTGTTTATTGGAGTGCTAAACATGTCCTCATACTGCTTTTTTAGGATTTCACTAATTTCTTTGTCATCCTCCGTGTATGAACCTTCACTTGTACGAATAGGTCCAATACTGGCAGTAGTTTTTGCTTTTGATTTCGCATATGTGAAGAAGTATTTTGGATTTTTCTTTATTTCCTGAATTGCTTTCTGTTCTAACTGCCTTTCTTCAGTTTCATATGAGTGTTTCAATTTCCGCTCGATTTCTTCAATCTCCCTATTTAAATTATTCCTTCTTTGACGGGAAATTCGTGTCTGCATAAGCAGTTCCGTTATTCTTTCCTGCGTTTATAGTGTCTTCTGCGTTCTTTTTCTACGTTGGATCTCTTTCTGGCTTTCCTCAAAGGAACATGTTTCAGACAGACTTGATACGCTTCCGAAGTCAGTTTTTCTATTCCTTCTGTAGGACTTTTATTACTTAAAACAGTTTCCCATGGAATGTTTTTAAGTTCCCTGTTTATTATCTCCCAGTCTATCCTTTTATTATTAAAATTGAATTTACTGAATAGCCCCTCTCGCTTTATCAACGTTTTAGGTCTATTCTGGGTATTGATGGTAGTTTGCACTTCAATGAGCTTGTGATCTGAATATGTGGTATCTGATATCGTAATGTCTCTGATAATGTCTTCATGTTCGTAAAGACCAGATCTAGAATATTTTCATTTCTCGTGGCTCCGATATTGCTGAGAAGTGAAAATTTGTCACAGATAAGTAGTTCTCTAATCTGTGGTTGGTTAGGTCCTGATAGATTCCTGGATAATATTATTGTTTGCTCTTCTCCACCTGAGACTAGGCAGTTGAGTCAACACGCGACTAGGCAAACAGTGGGACTTTACTGTTAAAAATTGCTCAAACTAAATAAATATTTTCTGTGGCTTGGAAGAAAATGCACATCAAGTGGGGCTTAATTTATTATTAATTATTATGTAATTAATTACATAAATTAATTATTATATAAATTAATTACAAAATTAATTATTATATAAATTAATTACAAAATTAATTATTACAAAATTTATTACATAAATTAAAATAATAATCATAGATGACTATTATTGAGCTTATCACTTTGGGGGTTCCGACGGAGCACCCCCAATCCGTGAGGGCCAGCGGCGCGGAACCCCCACCCCCGAAGGGCGAGCGGAAGCTGGCTGCTATAAGTAGGAACACACCTCCTCGCTACTGTGGCCGTAAGCGTGCCCGTATGCCCGGAGAGGCCATTAAAAAACAGTCGGTCTTCCTTGACCCAGACTGAAAAAGGTACCATTCCGGGTCTACTTGGCAGATGCTGCGAGGAGACGCAGCTCGCTTGGTGGGCCGGCGGAGTACCATCTTGACGAGCTGTGGAGCAGGGAGGCGGGAAGCCCCCCACTGTGGACTGGGAGGAGTACATACTGCCGGGTTTGTACTCCATGCAGGCAGCGCTTGTCACCGTGGGGAATGACTGGTTGTTTCCGTGTTTATCTTTGTCGTAGTAGCCCACCCTCGCAGAGACCAGTCCTGGATGGCTGGCCCCAGGGCGGGTGTGGGAATGTGGACGCTGTCCACTCCGAGGCCGACTCGCCAGGGTCGACCCCGTGTCGGTCGTTGTCGCTGTGGTGAGCCCTCGGGTGTGGAGTGGAGGTGTCTGCTTAGAAGGGAGTCGGTTGCCTCCCAGTATACCTCGCACGGTGAGCATGAGAGCCGTGGTCCACCGTTCATAGCCCCACTGCGCCTTCCACGATCATCACAGGTTTTCGTCGTCCTCGTTCTGTTGTGGGTCTGGAAGTAATAAAGCAGTAAGGGTGGGCAGGGGCTGGTGTGCAGAGTTAACGTGAAGAGCAAAGGCACAGGTGCGTGGAACCGCATCAAAGTATACTGCTGGCGACTTAGGCTGCGACAGTGGGATAACTGGCTGCGACACCTGTCGCGGAAGGCAGGAATAGGTAGGATTGAATGAAGTCCCAGGCATAGCTGAGCGGGCTGCGTCGAGAGTTGGTAGGCACCGGCACGGCAAGTACCAATAATAAATTATATATAATAGCATTTATATAAGTATTTTTACATAAATTAAATTATCAATTTAATTTAATAAGATGATGAATAATAGAAAGATAATAAAATACAATAAAATTGTAGAATATAAAGAATTATAATATAAATTATGTTAAATAACATAAATTAAGTCAATGTTAAAGCACAGTTCAGCCAGTGGACTGCAGGTGGCTCCGAAGACTGCCTAGAGTGCGGCGAAGTCCATATCGCTATGCCGCGGGAAGATACTAAGGGCCAACAGTCCAAGGAAAGAGGGTGTTAAGTGGAATCGAACTGCGGAACCACTTACGCTCAACAAGACGTATGAGAACTGTAACAAATTTATTATTAAAAAGGAGAGAAATTAGGGGCGTGCTCAGCTTGGGACACCACCAGCTGCTGCATGGATCATTGGCTGGGACCACCTCAGCTGTAACAACAGCAGCTGCGCTTGGCCCCAGGGGCCTGCTCAGGTGGAACACCACCAGCTTGGCCATCGACTGCTGGATCCTCGGCTGGGACCTCATCGGCCGGAACAGCTGCAGCTGTGCCTGGCCCCCAGGGGCATGCGCAGCTTGGGGCACCACCAGCTGGGCCATCAGCTGCCGATCATCGGCTGTGACCACCTCAGCCGGAACAACAGCAGCTGTGCTTGGCCCCCAGGGCGTGCCCAGCTGGAACACCACCAGCTGTGCCATCAGCTGCTGGCTCATCGGCTGGTACCGCATCAGCCGGGACAACAGCAGCTGTGCATGGCCCCCAGGGGCAAGCTCAGCTGGAACACCACCAGCTGTACCATCAGCTACTGGAACATCGGCTGGGACCACACCAGCTGGAACAACAGCAGCTGTGCTTGGCCCCCCAGGGCATGCCCAGCTGGAACACCACCAGCTGGGCCAGCAGCCGCTGAATCATCGGGTGGTACCCCACCAGCCGGGACAACGGCAGCTGTGCCTGGCCCCCAGTGTAAGCGGGAAGTACTAAGGGACGCCAACAGGCCAAGGCAAGAGGGTGTTAAGTGGCATGGAACTGCAGAAACACTTACGCTCGACAAGACGAATGAGAACTGTAACAAAATTATTAGCAAGAATGGTTAGAAAATGCGTACTTCCCTTCTTCCCTCGTGAAGATCCTCGTTTGGGACACGCCATCTGCAGCCTCGGCAACTGGACCTTTGCAGCTGCGTGAAAATCTTCAGCCAGGACATCCAGAGCTGGTCCTGGCCCCCCAGGGCATGCTCAGGTGAAACACCCTCAGCTGTGCCATCAGCTGCTGGAACATCGGCTGGGACCTCAGCAGCTGGGAAGGGCACGCTCCTCTGGAAGACTGCCAGCGGAGCCTGCGGCTGCTGGACCATCAGCTGGGACCACATCAGCTGGAACTACAGCAGCCGGGCTTGGCCCCCAGGGGCATGCTCAGCTGGACCACCACCAGCTGTGCACTTAGCTGCTGGAGTATCGGCAGGGACCTCATCAGCTGGACTACAGCCGATGGGCTTGTCCCCCAGGAGCATGCTCAGCTGGTACCACATCAGCCGGAACTACAGCAGCTGTGCTTAGCCCCCCAGGGGCATGCACAGCTGGAACACCACCAGCTGTGCCCTCAGCTGCTAGACATCGCCGGGACCACACCCGCCAGAACAACAGCAGCTGTGCTCGGCCCCCAGGGGCATGCTCAGCTGGAACACCACCAGCTATGACATCAGCTGCTGGATCATCGGCTGGTACCACATCAGCCGGAACTACAGCAGCTGTGCTTAGCCCCCAGGGGCATGCACAGCTGGAACACCACCAGCTGTGCCCTCAGCTGCTAGACATCGCCCGGGACCACACCCGCCGGAACAACAGCAGCTGTGCTCGGCCCCCAGGGGCATGCTCAGCTTGAAAACCCACCAGCTGTGCCAACAGTTGCTGGATCATCGGCTGGGACCACATCAGCCGGAACAACAGCAGCTGTGCTCGGCCCCCAGGGGCATGCTCAGCTTGGCTCACCACCTGCTGTGCCAACAGTTGCTGGATCATCGGCTGGCACCACATCAGCTGGAACAACAGCAGCTGTGCTGTGCCCCAGGGGCTAGCTCAGCATGCCAGCCTTCGGCTGCTGGACCATCGGCGGGAACCACTTCCGCCGGAACATCAGCAGCCGGGACAGGCGCTGGGTACACGCCGGGCACCGGGGACAATCCCAACTACAACAGCGCGCCGCACACGCGGGCGTGGAGGGGAACACGGGCAGGACTGTACCTTAGGATAATGGAGATGGGCCGGCTGCTCCGGCATAATTCTAATCTGGAAAAATATATTTTATTAAAAAATTAGACGAAATAAAGAGCTGGCGACGCCAAATAAACATGACGAACCAAGCGCCAGTTAGGTTAGGTTAGGTTCGGGTTGGTTTGGTTTGGTTAAGTTAGGTTAGGTTAGGTTAGGGTAGTTTAGGTTAGGTCAGCCCAACCTAACATATTCATTCAGTACCAACGTAATGCCAGGAAGCTCTCCGGCTTCCTCCGGCCCTCCGGCTGTGCCATCAGCTGCTGGATCGTCAGCTGGGAAAGTAAGGTAAGCAATAGGAAATAACAAATAATATAAATAGTAATGTGAACACTGTCCACTCCGGAGACCAACAAAAGGAAATAAATACAATAAATACAAATTTTTTTAAAAGAAATAAATAATAAAATAAATAATATAACAAACTAAAAGAGAAAATAACAATTAATAATAGAATGCCCCCAGCTGCGCCCTCAGCTGCTGGACCATCGGCTGGGACCACCTCCGCCGGAACAACAGCAGCTGTGCATGGCCCCCAGGGGCATGCTCGGCAGGAACACCGCCAGTTGGGCTGTCAGCAGCTAGAACATCGGCTGGGACCACATCAGCCGGTACAACAGCAGCCGTGCTTGGCCCCCAGGGTCACGCTCAGCTGGAACACCACCAGCTGTGCCGTCGGCTGCTGGAACCTCGGCTGGGACCACCTCAGCCGGAACAGCAGGTGTGCTTGGCCCCCAGGGGCATGCTCAGCTCGGAACACCACCGGCTGTGCCATCAACTGCTGGGACATCGGCTGGTACCACATCAGCCGGAACAACAGCAGCTGTGCTTGGCCCCCGGGGTCGAGCACAGCTGGAACACCCCCACCTGTGCCATCAGCTGCTGGATCATTGGCTGGGACCACATCAGCCGGAACAACAGAAGCTGTGCTTGGCCCCCAGGGGGCATGCTCAGCTGGCACACCACCAGCTGGGCCAACCACTACTGGACTTTCGGCCGGGACCACATCAGCCTGAACATCGGCGGCTGGGCTTGGCCCCCAGGGGCATGTTCAGCCGGCACACCGTCTGCTGGCCTATCAGCTGCTGGGTCATCAGCAGCGTATCCACGTCAGCCAAGACATCAGTAGCTGGGCCTGGCCCGAGGGCAGCCGGGCCATTAGCTGCTGGACCTTTGGCAGGGACTACTTCAGCCGGAACTACAGCAGCTAGGCCCGCCCGCGGGCGGGCAAGCCAAATGAGGAGCGAAATATCATAGATAAATGATCAGCATGGATAAATGAATGAGGGGAAAAAATAAACAAGAAAAGTGAAAACACATTGCCAGACATAATGACTGTTTAAGAAATGAGCCCTTCTTTGTGCGTACCCCAACATTGCATAGGGTAACTGGCACTAGGCTCCTTCGCAATGTGCCATGACATTCTCCCTAGTTGCATAAAATTCTGCACTGGCACACTGCTCAGATAGGTCAAAGGCATTGAGTAATGTGGCCTTCCGGAACACAATGCAGTAACACACGGACTTCAGACTTCGAAGACGCCTGAATCTTTTCCCACATTCTCGACACTCACGAGGGCGAACCGCCAATGAATTAACATGTGTGTTAGATATAGTTTCACGTTCTTAAAACTCCTGCCACACTCTGCACACTCGAAATGGCGTTCCTCTGAATGCCTTAACAAGTGTCTCTTCAGATGGCCAAGACGGCGGAAACTCTTACCACACTCTGGACACTCGTGAGGTTTGTCATCCGAATGCACTAAAATGTGAGTTTTCATATGACGAAGCAGACTGAACCTCTTCGCGCACTTGGGACACTTGTGGGGGCTGTACACTTGTGGGGGATTGTCAGCCGAATGGAATAAAATAGGAGAATGCACTAAATTGTGGGTCATCATATGACGAAGCAGACTGAAGCTCTTCCCACACTTGGGACACTCGAGAGGTTTGTCCTCTACGCTTGTGGGTTTTGTCAGCCGAATGTATAAAATATGAGGGGACCTACTTCGAAGACGCCTGAACCTCTTCCCAGCACCTCCTCGCTACTGTGCACCAACATGTGAGTCTTCATATCTCCAAGCTGAATGAGGCTCTTCCCCACTCTGTACACTTAAGAATATGAGAAATATTTCGTGAGCACTTGGCGCTCAAGGTGATGCTCCTTTATGATAGGCGCAGCTTGTGAAGGTTAGACCTTAACGCTGATGTGTGGAAACACGTTTTGAGTGTATCGTCCGGGAATGCAGCAGCGAGACGTTGGTGTGTCCCATGCACGCTTAAATACCCCCCTATGATGCACGCGCAACCATGGTCGGTTAGCCACCGAGTATGGTATTACATTTTCTTCCTTCCCAGAAATTCCGCCGTTTGCCTTGCATACAGCGTCTATATAACACTGTATGGTACAGTTGTGTTTGCCTGCCACAGCCTTGAGAGCACGGAGCCTCTCTCTACGTTGGCGACCCAGTCTGGCTAAAACATTGCGGTAAAGTAGAACCTCAAGACCAAGGTATTTGTATCTGGTAACATAGTCGAGCAGAGAGCCATCATCCAACTGCATTTTGCGAACGGCCCCACCCCGTCTGGGTGGGTGTCGGTTTAGGATCTTTGTTTTCTCTACTGAGATGACTAAGCATATTTCCTGACATGTGTACAGTACAGAGTTCAGAACATTTTGGGTGTTGGTATACCCATTGGTGTGGATCAGTATATCATCCACATAGCTAATGATGTGTTCGCTGGACCTTCTAGTTACTAAGTTTAAAAGTATATTGATTAACACATTGAACAGAGTACGACCGAGGACACCTCCCTGTGGAGTGCCAAGTTCAAAATCTCTCGTTACACGCCTATGCCCTTGGAACAGTACAGATGACTTCCTGTTGGATAGATAGCCTCTTATCCACCGTAGAAGCCATCCTCCAACATTCATTTTAGCAAGTTCTCTCAGAATGACGTGTGGGTTAGCAATGTCAAAGGCTGACTTAAGATCTAGGAAAGTGGTGTATGACCTATCAGTATGTAGGGTGAGGAATGTGGTAATACAGTGATGTACACTTTCCATGCGTAAAGCCATATATCTGGGGAGACAACATATTATTAATTTTATAAAGGAGATGGTTGAGAACCATCCTCTCAAGACACTTATAGAGACAACTAGTGAGGGAGATTGGGCGAAAAGCACTCGGCTGGTGAGGTTTAGGAATGGGAATAATAAGACTGTTGGTCCATGACTTAGGAAGCTCCCCAATTACATAGCTCATATTATACAATTGAAGCAAGGTATTCCCTGGAACTAGCAGAAGCATATGCAGTATGCCGTAAGTAACTCCCCGGGTGATGTAGCTTTGCCTTTATGTAGAGCAGAATCTAGTTCGTATTCAGTAAAAAAAACATGTCACAGTCATCCTCTTGATGACGTATGAAGTCAAGGAGCCTTGCCCTATCAGTATATCTATTATTTAATTCATTCTGTGAGGGTAGAGGAAGACTGTCAAAGCTGGAAGTCGTGGCCCAAGCATCAACAAGCTCATTTGCTCTGTGCAGAGGATTAGGGTACGAGATCTCTGCAGCATTTTTCCCTTTGATCTTGTTGATATCCTTCCATGCCCGACTTAGTGGCGTGTGAGAATTGAGACCACGGACAAAAGTTTCCCAGTCTGTCTGCCTTAGCTCCACCATACGTTCCCTGGCCTTAGCCAGAGCCGCTTGAAAGAGCCGAAGCATTTCAGCAGTGCGGGTCCTTCTATAAGCTAGTCCAATTATTCTGGCAGTGCGTTTTAGTGCATGCAATTTTGAATCATTATAATAAGCATAAGTGCTATGACCAGTGTAATTTGGGTTACGTGGCCTGGACGATTGATCAAGTGATTCTATAAACTGGTCGATAGTATCTGTGAGCTCATTGTTAAAATCTTCAACTAATGAAGGCTCAGATGAACTGCACCAATCTGACACATGAGCAACAAGATTATCTCGTTGTTCGATGGGCACAGCCAGCCTCTTCCGCTTGAACATTCCGCCAGGGAGGATAGAGCTGCCAATGCTTACAGTGGCTAATATGGCCAGATGATCAGACACCATATCTGGCACTATTGACGAGGCACAGACGGTGTGGGAGACGTTGAAACCGAGACATAGATCAAGAATACCCCCGTAGATATTTGTCGGTTCAAGGTCACCCACAATCTGTGCATCATCGTGACTACCTAATAGTGACAACAGTTGGTTGCCGTTACGATTATTAAACTGCGAATTACCAATATTCCTATGCCTAGCGTTATAATCACCTATAATGATGGTAGGCACAGTCTGAATACAGATAGGAAGGTCAGCATAATTAAAGTTACAAGGAGTTGATTATTTAGTACATAGTTGTTTTTCTCTTAAATTGGATGATAGAGGGGGAGTCTTTAACGTGATTGGGAATACATACATACACACATACATGCATACATACACACATACACACATACATACATACATACATACATACATACATACATACATACATACATACATACATACATACATGCGTACATACATACATACATACATACATACATACATACATACATACATACATACACGTCCAGTCAGCATATAGCTATTTCGGGACAAAATCCAATACAGTTTATATTGGTGAGACGCCACTGTGATGAGGAGTTTAAATATCACTGGAACTGTAGGTTAATGTGTGACATAGGTGAGGTTAGATGAGGCATCTACAAGCATCAGCTGGAGGCTGAGAGAGTGTTGTGGAGGCTGCTGGTACTATGTTGGAGGGTGGATTTGACTCTCCCACCCTCCCTCGCCCCCCCACATTGACCGCAGAACGTCTAAGGTTACTTTTCTCTCTCGCTTACCAAGGGTATAATGCCCTTCCCCCAACACACACACATGCATCAGATTTTTAACTTACAATATTTGTGATTTACCAATTTTTGTTACTACACTGACTCTCAATTTCACAATATTGTGTAAACTTGATGAATCGCACGTCTATTTATTTATTTTATTTATTTATTTATTTATTTATTTATTTATTTATTTATTTATATACAAGAAGGTACATTGGGAGTGTGAGAATATATAATATGGTAATAACAATCTTGTAAAGCCACTAGTACGCGCAGCGTTTCGGGCAGGTCCTTAATCTAAGAAAATTTTAAGTAGGTAAATACTAGCAAATTTATAAAAAAGAAATGATAACAGTTACATGGCAAGAAAATAAAGATGAGAGAAAATTGTAGGTACAGTATAATAAGCACTTAGGTAGCTAAGATTGATTGCAATGACAGCTTGAATGGTAGTTGACAAAAATTAGTAGGCACAATACAGCAAATGGCTAGCACATAAAGGAAGGCAGCAATGAACACAATGATAAGGTTGTTTGGGTTAAATACATAAGAATTAGGAGATTGGGTAACACTAGGTACAGAGCAAAAATAAAGTTCAGTGTAGGAAACTAAGAAGATGAAATTAAGTACTTTTTGGTTTTGCTTTTGAATAAGGCAAAAGTTTTACAGTTTTTCAATTCACTAGGGAGTGAGTTCCATAGACTAGGTCCCTTAATTTGCATAGAGTGTTTACACAGATTAAGTTTGACCCTGGGGATATCAAAGAGATATTTATTTCTGGTGTGGTGATAATGGGTCCTATTACATCTGTCCAGAGAGAGTTTCAGAGCATGGTTTGCATTTAAGAACAGGGTTTTGTAAATGTAGTTGACACAAGAGAATGTGTGGAGGGAGTTAATATTTAGCAAGTTTAGGGATTTAAACAAGGGAGCTGAGTGTTGTCTGAAAGCAGAGTTAGTTATTAGTCTGATAGCAGATTTTTGCTGGGTGATGATGGGCTTAAGGTGGTTTGCAGTGGTAGACCCCCATGCACAGATACCATAATTAAGATAGGGGTAGATTAGAGCATAATAGAGAGAGAGGAGAACAGAGTTAGGAACATAATATCTGATTTTGGAGAGTATACCAACTGTCTTAGAGACTTTCTTAGTTATGTGTTGAATGTGGGTGCTGAAGTTGAGTCTCTTGTCTAGGAATAGGCCAAGAAACTTGCCATCATTTTTAATACTGATGTTAATGTTGTCTATCTGTAGCTGAATTGCATTTGATGATTTGCTTCCAAATAAGATGTAGTAAGTCTTTTCGATGTTTAATGTTAGTTTGTTAGTTGGCATCCATAAGTGGACTTTTTTAATTCATTATTCACAACATTATTTAGTGTATGTGGGTTGAGGTCTGAATAGATAAGAGTAGTATCGTCAGCAAACAATATAGGTTTGAGAATATTAGAGACGTTAGGCAGATCGTTTATATATATAAGAAATAGAAGAGGTCCTAAGATACTGCCCTGTGGCACTCCAACGGTAATTGGTAGAGTGGAAGAAGTTGTATCATTGATGTTACATATTGGTGTCTGTCACTAAGATAGGAACGGATGTAGTCAAGGGCAAGGCCTCGGATTCCATAATGCTGGAGTTTAAGTAAGAGGTAGTTGTGATTAACAGTATCAAAGGCCTTTCTTAGGTCAATGAAGAGTCCAATCGGAAACTCATTTTGTCGAGGGCTGAGTAGATTACGTCAAGGAGACTAATGATTGCATCGTTGGTGCTCTTTTGGGACCGGAAGCCAAACTGGCAGGGGCTGAGTATGTCGAATTTACGAGGTAGGAATAGAGCTGTTTGTAAATAATTTTTTCAAATATTTTTGATAGAATGGGTAGATTTGATATTGGTCTATAATTGTTTATGTCCGCCGGATTGCCTCCTTTAAGGACTGGCGTTACTCTTGCTTTTTTGAGGATATCAGGGAAGGTGTGACACTCTATAGATTTGTTGAACTGTAGGGCTATGGGTGGGGCAAGGGCATGGGAGGCTCTCTTGTACACAATGGACGGAATTTCACTGGTGTTCCCTGCCTTGGTTTTTAGGGAGTGTATGATGGACACAACATCTGCCGGGCTGATTGGTGAAAGGAGTAGAGAGTTTGGATAGCTGCCTGAGAGATATGTGTTAATATGTGTCTGAGTCTGTGGATTTTACTGGCAAGATAGCGCACACACCAATGAAAAGAAACTATTAAATTC